>JAKCPI010004573.1:0-53202 GCA_023213315.1 Euborellia annulipes
AAAATCTTAATTTTAGTGTGTTTTAGAATACCAAATTTACGAATTTCCCTTGTAAATAATAACTACTCTGCATTTATCTACTAAATTTACAAATTTATGCGTTCAAATATTCAAAACAACAACAAAAACTTGTCTCTTGAAGGATTTGAACTCGAGCTTTTGGTCTTCATCCATTCATATATGAACTTGTACGACGCCTTTACCATCTCGACTACTTTGCTAAGAAGACCATACTTATTTAAGCTACTTAATTTGACATCTATTAATCCTAAACTGTAAAAAAAATCTTAATTTTAGCGTGTTTTGGAATACCGAATTCACAAATTTCCCTTGTAAATTATAACTACTATGCATTTTTCTACTAAATTTACAAATTTATAAGTTCGAATACAACAAGAAAACATTTAAAAATTACAATTTTCTTCAAAAATAGAGTATATATTGTAATTTTACATACAATGTATAGTAATTTTGTTGTAATAGTTTGGTTAAGAATTATAATGCAAATATATTGTAATTTTATAAAGCAGTTTGGGATTAATAGAACCATGACAAATTGGTGAGGGGGGCAATATGTCTTTTATTTCATTTATTTTTAAAAATAAAATCTTTTAAATTAAATAAAACATTGTGTGGTTTTATGAAACCACGATGCAAGCGAAACTTTTTCGGATCGTAGGCGTTTAAGGGAAAATTTTCAGAAAATTATTCAATTAAGGGTATTAAAATCGCGTTTTTAATCTTAATTTAATAATTGGAAAATGGGAATGATAATGGGAAATCAATTGGCGTACGTTAAATTAAAAACTGAGAAAAATATTTATTTAGTATTTGAATCATTTTAAATTATTTTAAAAAATTATATTTTATCAATTTAAAAATTAAATCTCCCAATTATTTTTTTATAATTCGTCATATATATTAAATTTCAACTTTCCTATTTTTGTCGTCATTGCTTGTGACGTCATAACTTGTAGCGTCACGGCTTTTGACGTCACGGATTGTAAAGCGACATGGTGATAGAAGAACCAAAAAATTCGTATCGATATAATAAAAGTTTCACTTTAAAAAAAATAAAAAAAAAAAAAATAAGAAATTCATTATGGCTTAAATAAAAATGCCTGGACCCTAATATATATAAATTCATAAATAATGGTTATCGTAAATGTCTTATATGGCCTGAGCTGCCGAAAAGACAGTGTGAATGTGTGTGGTGTGAGTGTGAATGAGAAAAAAGTGTGAATGTTTAAAAAAAAAAAAAAAAAAAAAAGAAATTCATTTTTTTAACAAAATATTTTAAATAATATAATATATAGACCCTATTGTATTTCTAATTTCTAAAAACCCTTTATAATTAAAATAATAAAATTTAGATAACATGAAAACTTGAGACTTTATCCCTTCGAAAAAATAAAAATAAAGAAAATTAAAAACATTTCCTTCAAATACTAAAAAAAGCAAATTTTAAAAAATTTATTAGTGATTTTATCAAATATTTTTTTAGGCTATAATATAGTAGTGTTGGGTAGCGAGGATGCAGTCAAAGAGGTTTTGGACCAAAGAAAAACACCAATTCCAATAGAGACGTTTCGACGAAAATTTTATTTTGCCATCTTCAGTCGTTCAGGAATTTTCCATGTTCATATTCATAAAATTTTCGCCGAAACGTCTCTATTGGAATTGGTGTTTTGCTTTGGTCCAAAACCTCTTTGGCTGCATCCTCGCTACCCAACATTGTAATATCTACAGCCACTAATTCAACCACTATAAAATATAGTAGATTTGTTTTATACTATTTGAAGGAAATAAATATTTTTAATTTTCTTTATTTATTTATTCTCAAATTCGTTCCGGCGCCTCTGTTCCTATACAAAAATTGTAAAATCATCAAATTTTTTTTTTTTACAGTACACAATATATTTGCACTTTAATTCCCAACCAAACTGCTTTCAAAAATTACAATACTATTTTTAACGAAAATTACTATGTATGTATGTAGAAATATAATACATAATCTATTGTAATTTTTAAATGTTTTTTTTTTTTAGTGAAACTTTTATTTGATCGCCTCAAATTTTTTCGTTCTTCTATCACCATGTCGCGTTACAAGCCGTGACGTCAAAAGCCGTGACGCTACAAGTTATGACGTTACAATCCATGACGACAAAAATAGGAAAGTTTTTTTTTTTTTTTAAACCCTTTTCGGCTACAGAGGCCATTTAGGGGTTATTTATTTATTATATAAATTTTTAAATACATTGTATCGATGGCAACCGGGGGGCGTTCCACACGCTGAAATAGGAAAGTTGAAATTTAATATATATGACGAATTATAAAAAAATAATTGGGAGATTTAATTTAAATTGATAAAATATAATTTTTAAAATAATTTAAAATGATTCAAATACTAAATAAATATTTTTCTCAGTTTTTAATTTAACGTACGCCAATTGATTTCCCATTTTCCAATTATTAAATTAAGATTAAAAACGCGATTTTAATACCCTTAATTGAATAATTTTCTGAACATTTTCACTTATAACGCCTACGATCCGAAAAAAGTTTCGCTTGCATCGTGGTTTCATAAAACCACACAATGTTTTATTTAATTTAAAAGATTTTATTTTTAAAAATAAATGAAATAAAAGACATATTGCCCCCCTCACCAATTTGTCATGGTTCTATTAATCCCAAACTGCTTTATAAAATTACAATATATTTGCATTATAATTCCTTAACCAAACTATTACAACAAAATTACTATACATTGTATGTAAAATTACAATATATACTCTATTTTTGAAGAAAATTGTAATTTTTAAATGTTTTCTTGTTGTATTCGAACTTATAAATTTGTAAATTTAGTAGAAAAATGCATAGTAGTTATAATTTACAAGGGAAATTTGTGAATTCGGTATTCCAAAACACGCTAAAATTAAGATTTTTTTACAGTTTAGGATTAATAGATGTCAAATTAAGTAGCTTAAATAAGTATGGTCTTCTTAGCAAAGTAGTCGAGATGGTAAAGGCGTCGTACAAGTTCATATATGAATGGATGAAGACCAAAAGCTCGAGTTCAAATCCTTCAAGAGACAAGTTTTTGTTGTTGTTGTTTTGAATATTTGAACGCATAAATTTGTAAATTTAGTAGATAAATGCATAGTAGTTATTATTTACAAGGGAAATTCGTAAATTTGGTATTCTAAAACACACTAAAATTAAGATTTTTTTTTTTTGCAGTGTGGAAGGGAATAATAATTAAGCAAAAGACCCGAACTTGGATGTTATCTTTCTTATTTCTTGTAACGTACTTTTTGTTGTTGTTATTTTTTCTAGACCGACTGTCAATTTATTTGTCTACGACTTATATAATTAATTAATTTGTCTATAAAAAAGACCACAGTTGTCTCTAATGCGCTCGATAAAGCATCAATTAATAAAAGAAACTTTGAAAATAGTTAACTGAATTAGCTCTTCTTTTTCTCATTCACAAAAAAAAACAAATTCAAGATTTACAAAACGATTAAGGCTTTATGCAAATTAATCTAAGGTGGGAGAGTTTAGCTATATATTATTTTTGTCTTAATATTTTTTAAATTATAGCCAAGGAGATTCAAGAATAAGATTATCTTTACAGTAATTATTCTTCTGGTGTTAAATTGATTTTTTTTTTTTAATTTAATCTCTTAATCTTGATTCTTAAGGTAACAAAATAATATATATTCGTATTTGTAGAGTGAAAAATATAAGTTCGAAAAATAAAATCTATATATATAATTCACTAATGTCTGTCTGTCTGTCTGTCTGTCTGTCTGTCTGTCTGTCTGTCACGCTCTATTTAGGCAACTTCCCGTTGGAATTTTGAAATGAAATTTTTTATGCATAAAGAGGACCTTCTCGGGATTACAGGAAAATTATTTTCATCCCAAAATTCCCATAACTTTTGAGTTATTAATTCTTAAAGTTACGATTTCTCCCATAGGAAATGTATAGAGAAATATTTATGTATTCTTTTCATTTGTGTATTCCATGAATGTAAACAAATCCTCAAGCAGGAACTGGATTGGAATAGAATAATAATAATTTTCTTCCCCTAATTAAGAAGAAAAGGCGAGGGTCCGCCGCAGGCGGGCCGAGCCAGCTGGTGGGGGGTCCAGGGGGGCGAAGCCCCTGTCTAGACGCAAAGGCGTGCGCCACGGGTTCTCATAATTAAGAAAAGGCGAGGGTCCGCCGCAGGCGGGCCCGAGCCAACTGGAGGGGGTCCAGGGGGGCGAAGCCCCCGGCTGACGCGAAGCCCGCCGAAGGCGGGCGACGCGGCTAGTGAAAAAGTAAAAGTACTAGTACTTTTTGGCGGATTTAGTTCAAGAGCTTATTTTGAGTCTCCGGGAGGATACCTAACTTAAATTTTAAACCTCACCTCCTACATATCAAGACATTATTAAAAAAAACTCATAGAGGAAATAGCATCCACAGCAAGGTTTTTCAAGAAGCACAAATCAACATTTAAAATAGCGATATCTCATCAGTGGCGGATCCAGAGGAGTTTCTCGGGGAGGGGGGGGGTAATCTGGTGTGACTGGTGGCACAGCACACAATTTTTTCTCTTATTATCGGTAATTTAAAGGTGCATTCTGTATCCCTTTTTGTTTCCACTTCCCCAATTGAGAGGATAGCAGGTCGTCGACGACAAACAGAATAAATATCATTCGTTGTGAAACCACCAACATTCAACATCACTCGATGGCGAGCGATGCAGCCGCCAACATCCTACATTAGCGGGCTGTAAAGGCCGTCCGCATCCATCATACTATTTGATTGTCGGCTACTGGGCCGCCAACATTTTCAAATTCAACTTGTCTGGAAGAGGACCGATACGTTCAACTGCCTTCACCAATCCCTTGTGACCGAAACGCCACTTTCTACAGACATGAATGCATCCACACATATCGCATATTTCCCTTTTTCCTCATTTTATTTATTTATTTTTTTTATATTTTTCAAGAAATTTCTAATTATTTTTTTTTAATATATTTTATATAATCGTATGGAAAAAGGCCGTCTAATTTACAGGTAAGGTGAAGAAAATAGACTTAATTCGGCCCAAAATTATTTATTACCAATGTCTACGTTTCGGGGACTATATGGATGGATGGAGGATGGGTGACGTATAGTCCCCGAAACGTAGACATTGGTAATAAATAATTTTGGGCCGAATTAAGTCTATTTTTTTCACCTTACCAATATATTTTATATTTTTTTAAATTATTTTATTTTGCGAGCAGATCACTCTCCCTGATTACGTCCCCATCTCTTTTTTGGGAGATCTTCAAAAACGTTGCGAGTTTTTAAAATTTTATATTAAAAATACAATTTTTTTCCAAAAAAAAAAAAAAACATTTTTCTTAAATCCCCAGGGGGAGGGAGGGGGGGGGTAGCGCGCCTGCCTTGTAACAAATGGCTTAAATAAGAATGCCTGGACCCCATATATATATATATTCTCATAATAACGGTTATCGTGACTCTTATATGGCCTAAGTTGCCGAAAAGACTGTGTGAATGTGAGTGTGAATGGAAAAAAAGTGTGAGTGTTAAAAAAAAAATATACGAGTATATATCGCTGGAAACTAAATATACAAAAAAATCTGGTATGACAAGCACAGAACAACTTTTTTTTATACCGAAGTTTGTGTACTGTGCGATCAGTCACACCAGAAATTCGCCTTGAGTGTAGTCACGCTGCTTTATTTAAATAATAAATAGACTTTATTAATCTCTTAAACGCTTCTTAAATCATCAACACAAGTCACTAAATTTCCTTTAACGTTCTTTTTTTATCGTTTATTAATGGCTTTGTTGCTTATTAATTAGGTCAAGGTTGAAAATTCACATACTAAAGTACCTACGTAATGAGTGATAAAATAATAAAAGGTTAAGATAATAAATGCTTTAAAATGCCATCGTGAATGTGCTATTATTATTTTATGATAGGCCTATAACAAAAGCGAAGGAATTTCATTCAAAAATAATGAGATAAGAAAAAAAAAATCTATTAGCATAAATAATTCGTATCACATCTTTATATTAGTGAAAAGTTAGAGAGAATTTTCCATTTAATAAGAAAATAATGTGGAGTGAAGTCAAACACCTCTACTAGTAAAAGAAATACATAAAAAAAAGTATTATATGTAGATTTAGAATTGCCTCCCGTACTTTATAAAAAAGTATAGTGCGTTATTTCGGCAATAAAGTACCCAAAAAATACTTTATTTTGTATGATTTGATTTTTCTGGGATTCAAACAAGTTTGGTCGTAGGCATTTTTGCGTAAAACGGAATTTTCTATAAAAATGGCAGCAAGTATTTAAATAAGACTGATGATAATTTTTCAAACTTGTATAAAGTAATTTCATTTTTAATATTTATTTCTGGCACACCGGCATTCACAGAGATAGTTTTTACTGGCGCGTCGGCATGCACAGTTTTCCTTGCACACCGGCATTCACAGAGATAGTTATTTCTGGCACACCGGCATTCACAGAGATAGTTATTTCTGGCACACCGGCATTCACAGAGATAGTTTTTACTGGCGCGTCGGCATTCACAGAGTTTTTCCTTGCACACCGGCATTCATAGAGATAGTTTTTACTGGCGCGTCGGCATGCACAGTTTTTCCTTGCACACCGGCATTCACAGAGATAGTTTTTACTGGCGCGTCGGCATTCACAGAGTTTTTCCTTGCACACCGGCATTCACAGAGATAGTTTTTACTGGCGCGTCGGCATTCACAGAGTTTTTCCTTGCACACCGGCATTCATAGAGATAGTTTTTACTGGCGCGTCGGCATGCACAGTTTTTCCTTGCACACCGGCATTCACAGAGATAGTTTTTACTGGCGCGTCGGCATTCACAGAGTTTTTCCTTGCACACTGGCATTCACAGAGATAGTTTTTACTGGCGCGTCGGCATTCACAGAGTTTTCCTTGCACACTGGCATTCACAGAGATAGTTTTTACTGGCGCGTCGGCATTCACAGAGTTTTTCCTTGCACACCGGCATTCATAGAGATAGTTTTTACTGGCGCGTCGGCATTCACAGAGTTTTTCCTTGCACACCGGCATTCACAGAGATAGTTTTTACTGGCGCGTCGGCATTCACAGAGTTTTTCCTTGCACACCGGCATTCACAGAGATAGTTATTTCTGGCACACCGGCATTCACAGAGATAGTTTTTACTGGCGCGTCGGCATGCACAGTTTTTACTGGAACACCGGCATTCACAGAGAGTTATTTCTGGCACACCGGCATTCACAGAGATAGTTTTTACTGGCGCGTCGGCATGCACAGTTTTTACTGGAACACCGGCATTCACAGAGAGAGTTATTTCTGGCACACCGCATTCACAGAGAGTTATTTCTGGCACACCGGCATTCACAGAGTTTTTCCTTGCACACCGGCATTCACAGAGAGAGTTATTTCTGGCACACCGGCATTCACAGAGATAGTTTTTACTGGCGCGTCGGCATGCACAGTTTTTACTGGAACACCGCATTCACAGAGAGAGTTATTTCTGGCACACCGGCATTCACAGAGTTTTCCTTGCACACGGGCATTCACAGAGATAGTTATTTCTGGCACACCGGCATTCACAGAGATAGTTATTTCTGGCACACGGCATTCACAGAGTTTTCCTTGCACACCGGCATTCAAGAGATAGTTATTTCTGACACCGATTCACAGAGATAGTTTTTACTGGCGCGTCGGCATGCACAGTTTTTACTGGAACACCGGCATTCACAGAGAGAGTTATTTCTGGCACACCGGCATTCACAGAGATAGTTTTTACTGGCGCGTCGGCATTCACAGAGTTTTTCCTTGCACACTGGCATTCACAGAGATAGTTTTTACTGGCGCGTCGGCATTCACAGAGTTTTTCCTTGCACACCGGCATTCATAGAGATAGTTTTTACTGGCGCGTCGGCATGCACAGTTTTTCCTTGCACACCGGCATTCACAGAGATAGTTATTTCTGGCACACCGGCATTCACAGAGATAGTTTTTACTGGCGCGTCGGCATTCACAGAGTTTTTCCTTGCACACCGGCATTCACAGAGAGAGTTTTTTCTGGCGCGTCGGCATGCACAGTTTTTCCTTGCACACCGGCATTCACAGAGAGAGTTATTTCTGGCACACCGGCATTCACAGAGTTTTTCCTTGCACACCGGCATTCACAGAGAGTTTTTCTGGCCACCATCCGATTTTCTCACCGCATTCAGAGTTTTTTTTTTTTCTGTGATGAATAGCAAATGGCGAGACGATTGCAATTGTTTAGCAATGATAATAATTTGATAAAACTTGGGAAAAGTAATAAAAAATGTTTTTAAATATAACGCTAAAGAACTATAAATTTTACTTTTATTTTGATGTATAAATTTTACATTTTGAATTGTATTATACCCCTCGAAACTAAATACAACACGAAACCCGAAAAATCTGATGTGACATGATGCATAGAACACAACTTTTAATTACCGAAGATAATGCGACCAGTCACACCAGATTTTTTTTTATATTTAGCCTCACTTATTTGATTCAGATATAATCGCAAAAATGTCCAAGATTTTAAATCATCCAATCCAATTTGCCCATTTCATTTTTAATTTAAATATAAATTATTTCAACTAAAATGCATTTGTTAAAATTTTTTTTGATTAAATTATATTTTTTTTTTTTTTTTATAAATGCAAAAATGTATATATACATGATTGTCACATCACCTCTAATGCTAGAATAAATTTAATTTTATTCCGAGATATCCATATATTAAACATATATATATAGAAACAGTATGAGAGTATGTTAAAAATTAAGCCATGATGAATTTCAGAGACAAATCCATTTGACACACAAATTAAATGATGTGAACGATTAGTTTGAGAGTGATGGGGGTGGGGGTGGAGTGATGGGGGTGGGTGGGGGAGTGAGATTCAAAGTTTACCACTCTATGCCTATCCCCTTTAAATTTTCCGGTTCGGAAATTGATAAATGTCTCGCTGAGATGGGCGGGAATGCCGCACATGTTATATATTATTTATTTCAATATATATATATAAATTTTGTTTTGTTAAGGGCAGTTTTTTTTTTTTTTTAGAACGTGTCCAGTTATGACACAATATTCAATAATTGTGTGTCAAATAAAGATGGGATTATTTTTCCCTCATCCATTAGATTTACAAACTTCTTTATTACTTTTTTTTAAATAAAACGGTGAATAACTCGTACAACTTGTACCAATATTATTAGGCCATCAAGTCTGCTAGACGTCTACCTGAGCATGTATGTGTGAATGGGAAAAAAGTGTGAGTGTTAAAAAAAAAGTATTATATAAAATAAGGGGAGGGGGTGGCGTTATTCGATTAAATATTTTTAAGGGAGGTATAAAGTTTGGAAACCACTGATATACAGTAGATACACTGCGCGTCAAAAATGACGTAACATTTAGTTACTTCTTCAGATCTAATCTACCTTAATGATACTCTAATTTAAGAAACATTTAATATAAATTATTTTAAATATTTCTAAATTTAACACAAGTACAAATCATTTTAATGAATTTAAATAAAATAAAGAAAAATATGTCGATTTTCAATTTGAAGGACAAAAATCAACAAAATCTCGATATGTTTTGTTGAATAATATCAATTATTAAACATTTTGTTTATAAGAATTTCCAATAGAATAGATAGAGAAAAATTGAAATGGAAAGATTATTTTAAAAATTTGCGTTAATAAAAAAATCGAGAATGACTTCCCAAAAATTACGTCTGTGTGTGTACACGATTGCTTAAAAACCAATGCAGCCAGATGGATGAAATTCGGTATATACTCCTCACCTTAAAATTGTAGATTTCTATCAACTTTTGGCGTAAATACGTCTCCTGGAAGTAGTACGTTCCCTAAAAAGTTTTTTTTCAAAAATTTTGAAATTACATTACAAATGATAAATTGCTAAAAAGTTTTTATTCTTTGACATTTTGTGAAAATGAAATATTTTTCGTAAATTTTGAAAAAAAAAAAAAAAAAAATATATATCAAAACAAAATCATACATGGGTCTTTAAAAAACATGTAAAATATAAACACATGAATTTGTTTCAAAAATCACGGACACACAACAAACACAGATATAATGACCAAAATAAGTTTTTTAGACTCAGGGAGGTCTAAAACCAAGGGCGGGCGGATCCAGAGGGGTTTCTCGGGAGGAGTTATTAATTTCGCTAATTTAAAGGCGCATTCTGTACTTGTTTGCCAGAATATAAATACAAATCAAATTTTTAAGTATTAATTTTTAAAATTTTACATTAAAAATAATTTTATTTTTCGAAAAAAAGTTTTGTTTTGTTTTTTTTTTAATCCCACCCGGGGGGGGGTATTTATCCACTTTACCCCTCCCCCTCCTTGTATCCGCCATTGTCTAAAATATGGAGAATCATTAAAATCTCTAAGTCGAATTTTTTGACGATTACAGTACTTTTTCTCTTTATATACAAGAAAGTAAAAATTTTCCCCATTTTTTTCTTTATTTAATTTAGATTGTATTTATTTATTAAAATTATATGAATTTGTGTTAAATTTACTTAGAAATGTCATATTAAATGTTTCTTAAATTAGAGTATCATTAAGGTAGATTAGAACAGGAGAAACAAAATATTACGTCTTTTTTGACGCGCATTGTATATATACTGGGTGTATATAGGTCAGAGAAAAAAAAACGAAATTAAAATTGAAAAAGAAATATATAAATAAAAATAGTAAAGAAGGAATCCAAGTCAATCTCCAACGATGTGGAAAAATATTTCAATTATAATCTTGTTTGGAAAGAAGATAAAAAAAAAAAAAAAAAATATCAAAAAAACGTAAAATTTTATGGTTTAGTTTGAAGGTATTTTCGTTTCTAAAAGGGAAGCAGCTTTTAATTCAGCGATCCTCCTCCGACCGGAGAGAGAAAATTCAGTTGTCGAGATTAACTTTCGGGTCATGGCTTTGAAGGTCATGAAAATGGTCCTTTTCTTGGCTATTTTCGTCTTCGGCGAACTGCCAACTTTTCTCTCTCTCTTTTTTTTTTCCTTCATCCTTTTTTTTTTTTTGATGGGTAGGTCAATGATTTAAATTTCAAATAAAAGCTCATATATCTTTTTAAAGGAAAGAAATAGTGACTCTCTTTTTTTTTTTCTTCCCCTGTGCTGCCTTGTTCTAATGTTTATTCCAAGACATATCCACTATAAGCGATTTAAATATATATTCCCTGGATATTTAGCGAGGCTTTGATTCCTATGAGATATCATCCCTTTTACATTTCTATTAGTTTTTATGATGAATCCCACCTGCACGGATTATAAAATTTAAATAAATTTTTTTAAGACAAGTGTTTAGTCTCTTAACCTATTTATGGAATAAAGAATAAGAGCTGTACATATTCATATTTTACCATTTTGAATTTCACGGAGATGGTCTCTCAATTTCCCAGAGAATGTATTTATTGTTGGCGACTGCCTCAAGGAAGAAGGGAACGAGTTCCAAAACCTCACCGAGTGTACCGTAAACGAGTTGCCATAAGAACTTGTCCTATGGAGAGGCATGTGGAGATCCTGCCCAGATCCTCTAAGCTCCCTGTCATGGACAGTATCATTTGTGTGAAAAAGTTGGTACAGGTAACTAGGCTCCCGGTATTTAAAAAGTTTATATTAAAAACATCCCCAGAAAATAATACAATCTTCTATAATGCAATTTTAGCCAATCAAGTTTAACATTTTATGGGTTATAAAGGTGTCCGGGGATTTCTGATATTTTTGAATTATAAAGTCGACATGTTGCGATTAAGTATGGAATAGAATATCCGACAAATGGCCCCATACCGTAAATGAAACAATCATTGGAGCAACAATTTCCAGGCCGAATCATCTCACGAAATTCCGAGGTCAACTGGCCACCGAGATCTTGCGATTTAACGCCTTGTGACTTCTTCCTCTGGGGTTTTGTTAAATCTCAGATCTATGCCAATAAACTGCAAACAATTCCTGAGCTCAAGGCCGAGATCTAAAGCGTCATCAGGCAGTACAGATCGACAGAACCTCCAGACGGGAAGCTCTCTGTGTTCAAACAAGACGACGAGGCCAGGTAATCAGACGGTCCTGCCCTTGAATTCGAAGACGACGACGGAATACCGGCCAGGTAACCAGACAAGTTCCTGCCTCTGTATAAATCTACCACGAGCCTTCGACGAGATAGGGAGTCAGACCGGCTCATATCCGACTATTGGAATCTTATCACAGCATTCAGAGGGTTCGCTGTAATGAGGAGTGCAAATTCAGCGATCACCAGACGAGCGTCCTTGCATTCGCAAGTCGATGACAGAGGAGCCCTAGACGGGTGCCTTTGTATTTGAAAACGAATAAGAGGACGACGGTATCAGTGGAATCAGACGGGTTCCATGGAATAATCGACGGCTAGACGGTTCGACCAGTGGAATCAGACGGGTTCCTTGCTCCGGTACCTGACTACGGCGGAATAAGTGGCGAACAGATGATTCGTCACTATCCTCAGAGATAATTATCTCTGAGCTTGGGCACAGGAGCCATATAATTTTGTATGAAGCAAATAAATTTTATTATTGACACATGTGCAATTGCAATATGTGTATAATTCTCAATAACTGAAGATGGCCAAATAAATTCAGGCCGAAACATCTTAATCTGGGAGTTTTATTAACCTGGACAATCCCAATTTGGCTGATATATCCAATTCTCCATTATTATTATTAATTTGTATATTGAAATAGACTTTTTTACTTTCTCTTACCTACAGTATACATATATATAGAAAGTATTGGATTCATGTCGATGTCAAAATTTTGATGTATATACACGTTTTGAGGTCCCCTGAGTCCAAAAAAGTGGGTCTGTTTGTCTGTGTCTGTGATCAAAATAAAGTTTGAAGGAAAAGAGCTAGGAGATTGAAATTTTATATTTAAGTTAGGTACCCTCCTGGAATGTGATATGAAGCTTTTGAACAAAATCTGCCAAAGAATACTAGTACTTTACTAAAGTACTTTTTCAGTTTTTTTCGATTTTCTCAAAATTCCAGCACAGTTTACTCTTGAACTTAATAGGAAAGATAAATATAAAATATATTCCTATTATTATCTTGAATTCTAATATATCGGACGACAAACACCGAACACAACTTTCAATTACCGAAGTTGTCTGCTATGCGACCAGTCACACCAGATTTTTTTTATTTAAAAAAAAGGATTGTACCCACATACGTTGTGGATGTATATTTCCTCTAATTAACATATCCTCTTTATTTATTAGAGGCTATTTGTGTTAAATGGTCTGGCTAATCTCTAAATCTACTGGTGATGTTCCAATTCTCTCGGATATTTTAAACACCCTTTTATTGTTATTCCCTACGTCATTGATTTTAATCTCTTTATTTTAGAAATATTCAATTAATCTGAGTGACTTGTCATGGATTAGTGATTTTTAATCAATTGAATGTCTTTCAATAAGATAAAGTCCTTTTTTTCTTCCTCATATATATGTTAATATATATAGAGAGAGAAAGTATTGGTTATGTCAAAAATTCGATGTCGAGATTTTGATGGATATATACGTTTTGAGGTCCCCTGAATCTAAAAAGTGGTTTTCGCGACATGGTCTGTTTGTGGGTGTGTGGGTGTGTGTGTCTGTGTTCACTTTTAAGCATGAAGGAATTGAGCTATGAGGCTGAAATTTATATATAAGTTAAACACCCCCGGGACCGGAAAAATAAGCTTTTAATCAAATTCGGCCAAAGAGTACTAGTACTTTACTGATGTACTTTTTCAGTTTTTTTCGATTTTCTCAAAATTCGCTCTAACGATTTTGATTAAAATTCAAAAATCAATTATTTTTAGATGCTCTTTCAACTGTATATTCTCGTTTTGCCCTCAAAATTGTTTGAAGCACACTTTACTCTTGTACTCCATAGAAAAGATAGGAGAAATGGTTGCCATGGTAACAAAATATAAATATTTTCCCATACTTATAAATTTTATTACATCTTGAATTCAATTGTACCCTACTGTCGGAAACTAAATACATGTCGACACGAAAAATCTGGTGTGAGAAGCACAGTGCACAACTTTCGATTACCGAAGGTAAGAGAAAGTTGTGTGCTCCCATCACACCAATTTTTTGATATTGTTTTGACAAAATATAGACGAAGCCTCATTGTATATTGAAAAGATAATCGATAGATAGATAAATTTTATTTGTCATGGAGCATATTTACAGGTACAGTGAGGGACAATATTACAAACCTAGAAAATTTCCAATAGATTTTAATTTTCTTTTAAAAAAACAATGAAATAATCACAAGTAGAAAAAGTGGGACTTAATATTGTCCCTCACTGTACATAATACACTGCGCGTCAAAAATGACGTAATATTTTGTTTCTTCTTCGGAAGATCTGTTCTAATCCACCTTAATGATACTCTAATTTAAGAAGCATTTGTTATGAAATATCTTAAACATTTCTAAGTAAATTTAACACACAAATACAAATCATTTTAATATAATTTAAATAAAATAAAGACAAATATGCCAATTTTGAATTTGAGGGACAAATCAACATAATCTCGTTATGTTTAGTTGGATATTAATAAAAAATTTTGTTTCAATAAAACAGACAGAGAAAAACTGAAATGGAAATATTATTTTAAAAGTTTAGAAATTTTGCGTTAATAACAAAATTTCGACATTTTTCTCTTTGTTTTATTTAAATTTTAGTTATTTATTAAAATGATATGAATTTGTGTTAAATTTACTTAAAAATGTTTAAAATATTTCATATTAAATGTTTAATAAATTAGAGTATCATTAAGATAGAATAGAACAGGTCTTCTTAAGAATGTTACGTTTTTTTTTTTTTTTTTTTTTTGACGCACAGTGTAGGCCTATAAATCGTAGCTTCAATTTTAAACTAGTAACCGTTGGATCTAGTAGAAATATTATAATTTAATCGGAAAACTTCAATAGAGGTATATTTATAAGTGCATAAATAATAAAAAAATATTTTAAGTAAAATATTACGAACAAACTACTGAATTTTACGAGATGATTATTCTTTCAAATTTTAAAAGGGAAAAATCTGCTGTGACAAGCACAGAACACAACTTTAATTACCAAAGGTAAGAGAAAGTT
Organism: Euborellia annulipes; assembly: GCA_023213315.1. Taxonomy (NCBI): domain Eukaryota; kingdom Metazoa; phylum Arthropoda; class Insecta; order Dermaptera; family Anisolabididae; genus Euborellia; species Euborellia annulipes. Next base: position 15,244 of record JAKCPI010004573.1, read on the forward strand.
GTGCTGTCCCAGCAGATTTTTTTAAAGTGAAACGTTAATTTTATCGACTCAAGCATGTCGCTTTACAAGTCGTGACGTGACGTCAGAAACCGTGACGTCACCTACTACTCACACCAGTTTTCTTCGCATAGACTCCGAAACTACTGGTCCTATTTTCATGGATTTTTTTAATGCGTAGAAAATTATCCAGGGGTGGTTTTAGGATATTATTATATCAAATTAGGAGTAGGGAATCCCCCCTTATCAGAGGTTCACAAATCTCACACCCGATTTTAATAAAGACGATTAAAATAAAATGACGCTTCTCTATGGTGTAAATAATTGAAAAATGGTATTTCAGACATTAGAAAGTTCTATTCCCCCCCCACCCACCCACCTACCTCCTCTCCTTTTATGCTTTATGTAAAAAAATAAAAATAATAAAAATAAAAAAAAAAAAACAGCAATTGTATCAATTGTCATGATAATCTCTCTTTTTTCATTTTTTTAAATATTTCAATTGCATTTTCAAATGTTTAAAAAAACTTTTCCATATTTTTTTATGTTTATTTTTTTTTTCACCCAGAGATTGGCTTAAATTTTTAAGCTACTTTAAAAAAAAAAAAAAAGTTAAAAGTTGGTTCTTTGTTGTTGTTTTATTTAATTCAATAAAAACACATCTTAAATTAAGGTCATCCCGTCAAAAGACTTTAGTCGTTGTTGTTGTTATAGGCTATATACAAATAAATAGAGAGGTTATAAAGATTTTTCGCAGCCTTAAAATGCGTCACAAATGATTGGAGCTAACAATTAATTTATATGGATAGATAAGCTTATCGTTAGACACAATATAATAATAGTCGAGTTATTCTCGGAAAAGCAGAGAGATATTTGGAAAATTTATTCAATCAAATTGAATCAATAGAACTATTCGGGGATTTTGTATGCGGGGTTTGATAATTTTTGTTGAGTTTTTTAGGGGGTAGGGTGTAAAACAATACTTTGTTTTTAAAACTAATCAAAAATACTTTAATCTTTAAAAACCCTGCGCGTCAAAAAAAAAAACGTAACACCTGTTCCAATCTACCTTAATGATACTCTAATTTAAGAAACATTCAATATGAAATATCTTATACATTTCTAAATAAATTTAACACAAATCCATATCATTTTAATAAATAATTACAATTTAAATAAAACAAAGACAAAAATGTCGAAATTTAACGCCATATTTCTAAACTTTTAAAATAATCTTTCCATTTCAGTTTTTCTCTGTCGTCCCCGTAGACATGACATTAATTTTTAACACTAACGCTTTGGCCTTAAAGTTTTTGCTTACAGAGAGAGACACTGAGGTGTTAAAATGAATTAACTCTGATTTCAGATGTCAAAGTTTAACGAGAATAGACCTGATAATGATTTTCACTTTTTAAAAACAGATTGCTTTCAATAAAAGATAATTTGAAGTTTAGAATCACCCTGTATAAAAATAAAAAAAAAAACATAGCTACTATAGATTCCTTTTGTCATATCATAGCTTTGTAAGTTTAAATTTATGCGGAGTGGGAATCAAAAAAAAATCCATGTGTGAAAAGGGAATTTATTATATCCGAACTTTGTGTGTGTGTGTGTGGGGGGGGGGGGGGGGGGGGGGGGGGGGGGGGGGGGGGGGGGGGTGTGTGTGTGTGTGTGTGTGTGCAAGATGATGGGGAATTATACAAACACGCCGATCGTTTCGTTATCCAAGTTCAAAGTATAATCTGAGGGTGGGGGTGGGGGAGTTTATTATTTGCTCACTTGTTGAATATTCAGACATAAAGTGGGAGACAAATTGATTATCTCAGGAATGGCTGGCTGGTCAAAACAAAACGAAACAGAGGATTCGTTATCTCCAGCTCAGCTAGCTGCCTTTTGCCCGTACAATTATTATTATTATTATTTCGGAAGGCATCAAATGGAAATGATGGACTGCCAGCAATAAAATCCCATACGGATTTAATATTAGAAACAACAGATTGCCCCAAGAGAGATAAGAGGTTTTCTGTTATTTGAGAGCGCATCGTAAAATTTGCCACTTTGTAGCATCATTATTTGTTATTATTATTATTTCAAATAATATATAAAAGAGGGAAAAAAATGTATGGTGGAATATACATTGCAAGTTGTGTTCTGTGCTTGTCACACCAAAGGTGACGAGATATATTTAGTTTCCGGCGATATATTAAAGATTTATATTTTTTGTTATCATCTTCCCTATGATGTACAAGAGTAAAGAGTGCTTCAAACAAGAATATACATTTTAAAGAGCATCTAAAAAATAATTGATTTTTGAATTTTATCAAAATCGTTGAAACCAATTTTGAGAAAATCGAAAAAAAAAAAATTGAAAAAGTACATCAGTAAAGTATTAGTATTCTTTGGCCGATTTTGTTCCAAAGCTTTGTGTCACGTTTCCGAGGGGTACCTTTAAGCCCTCTGCACACGGAGCTAGTTTTGTTGATAAATTTGCTACCAGATTGTGCTACTAGTTTTCAAGCGCGCTCTGGGGCTGGATTCAAGTGTTTGGAATACATGTTTGTTCCGAAAGAGATCATAGCTTAATTAGATATATATGGATATAAATCCGAAATCAGAAAGGTGATCGAAAGACCAAATAAAAACCAAATCAAACTTGCCAACGTAAAAACCAGCTTGGGGGTGGGGCGTGAAGCTAGCGACATGTAAAGCCAACATTATAAAAATCTATCAGGAAATCAGCCCCAGAGTGCGCTTGAAAACTAGTAGCAAAATCTGGTAGTAAATCTATCAACAAAACTAGCTCCGTGTGCAGAGGGCTTTAGTTCATCATTTGAATAGACTAAAAGGAGGAATGTACAGTGAGGGACAATATTAAGTCCCACCCATGCGTTTTTCATTGTCTTCAAAAAAATATTATATATTTTTTAAAGGAAACTTTCATGGTTCAAACCTAGAAAATTTCTAAGAAAGATTTTCATTTTTTTTTTTTTTAAACAATGATATAATCACAAGTAGAAAACGCATGGGTGGGACTTAATATTGATCCTCACTGTACGAGTATTTACCCTTTTAATTTGTATGCTGGGTATGTGAGATTGGAGTTGAGAGGAATAAAACCAGCGTTGTCGAACACCTTTACACTTTTATTCAAGCAGACGTTATGGTTACCGAAACGTCTGCTTGAATAAAAGTGTAAAGGTGTTCGACAACGCTGGTTTTATTCCTCCCAACTCCAATTTACCCTTTTTTTTTTAAAAAGCATTTCGTAAGCACTAGAGCCCGGATGTTCATGCACAATCAAACGTTAAAATATGCATGGAGTAATGCACTATGAAATGAACAAGGAAAAAACAGTAAAAATGTACTCTATCACACATTGAGTCGCATTTTATATTATATTTTTATTTATTTATTTATTTTTTTTTTTTTAACATTGAACAACCAACAATTTCTCTAAATTTTCTTCGTTTAAGGATTTATCTCAGAAGACGTTCTTGAACACAGAAAATGATCTTTGAAGTGACAGGCGCATTCTTGAAAGAAGAAATCTGGGACACATTGAGGTAGAAATGTTTATCTTTTCCATTTCCACTCTGTAAAGCGCGAAAATTTGAAAATATTTAAAATAATTTTTAAATTTTATCACATAAATTAAACTTTAAAAGCAACTACACAAAAATATTCAAAACATTCTTTAAAAGAATGTTAAAATATGCATGAGAAATAAAATCTTTTGATTAAAAATTAGCAAAACATGCACTGTGCATGTAATTTCTTCAAAAAAAAGCCAAAATATGTACAGTGAGCGCCACAATTAACTCCCCACCTGATAGCCAGAGCCTTAAGTATATGGTATATGGTAAAATAATTTTAAATTTGAAAAGATAAAATAAAATTATCTGTACCAGATTTTACCTTTTCGGTCATTAAAATTATTTCACATATACTTAAGGTTCTAGCTATCAGGTGGGGACTTAATTGTGGTGCTCACTGTACATATGCTCGGAACGAAGAGGGCTAATCCGAATCGAATACTCATGAAATGGATAACTGCAAAGTTTCAGCAACGTTTTTTCAGCCTCTATACAAACATACATATGCATCAAAATCTGGGCTCTAGTCACCAGTAATTTTAGAAGTTACAGTAGAATTTAGAAAGCTGTTTTATGTTTAATATTAAAGTTATAAAAAATAAACTCAATTTCAAAGGTTCTTTTGTCTTTTTTCTGTATCCCAAATGGGAATAAAAAAAAAACTTTTAACTTCTAAGTTTCTTTAAAAATTTAATATTTATGAATTTATTTATTTTTTTTTTTAATTTATTTTTTTTTGTTTATTATTATTTTTACTTTAAATTTAATAATGAAAAATGTACATCGCTTTTATTTTATTAATAAAAAATTTATATTAAGTTTTATATTTAAGCTTCTAATTTGCTAAAATTAGAAGAAATACAGGATGTTTTAAAATTATTGTAGCGAATTTAATGGACTGGGTGTTTAAGTTCTAATTAACTAGCTATCCATCGGATAAGCTGACTATCGAGTCTTTTCACATCTAGTTAAGCTAATCACATGATTAAATAAGAGCCCAGAACGTAGTTTGTTAACTAAGACCCAAAGTCCGGTAAAAGAGGTGAAATTAGAAAGTCTTGATTAGTTTTAATTATTTTAATTTTTATTAATTTTTTTTTTAAATTATGCCTTTAATAAGTTGCTAACTTCACAAAACTTTTATTATAACTCAAAAGTAGAGTTTGGAAAAACCGGGAAATTTTGAAAACCGGTTTTTTGCACTGCAGAAACCCGCTTAACCGGTTTTTTTTTTTCAACATCTGAAGCTATATTAGAACGCACTATCATTTTTGTAAGTTGAATTAATTGGTACACAACATCATTAGACTTAACGTAAGTCAAATAGATTTCAAATTTTTTTAAATTAATAATATATAATTTTTTTTTTTTTAAATATTTTTTATTTAAAATTAGCTAAAAATATTTGTTGTTATAACTTGAATTAATTTTATTAAATTTATTTAAAAATAAATTGCTGGGAAAGAATAAAGTAACAATCAAATGGAAAATTTTGTTTACAGCGACAACATATTCATATATCAAATAACAGCGATTGAAGATGACGTCACTTCTGTGAGATTTCGGTGTGTGGCCCCCCACCCCCTCAATTCGGACCCGGTCAGAGTAAACGCAAGTCAGGTTCTGGTGTGATCGCATTACAAATATATGCAACAACCCCAAAAACCTATCTTTAGGAAATAAATAAAATCTCATTTGTTTAACTCGAATCTTGTTTACTATATCGATGATTTACTATCTGTCGGATAATTTTGCTAGTTGACTAGAACTGAAGCAACCAGCCCAATCAAATATAACACATGTAAAGTTTGAATATTTCTACCCTTTAAGGTCAAATTCCAGCTCCTTAGAGACAGATGGCTTATATTGGTTGCTTATATTCATTTTTGGAATCCGAATGGAATTGATATTGGAAAATTTTCTGAATAAGCATATTGCATGTTTTATATGCAAATAAAAAAAAAAATTTTTTTTTTTTTGTTGAAAGGAGAGAAGAAGAAAGAATGCAAACAAAATTCTATATTCATAGATCACATCTATATGTCACATCAGACTTGGATTTGTCAACGATTTGTTGATATCTTTGATTATAATAAAGTTTTCTTTATCTTATTGATTTGTGATAACTCTCTAATAGTGCCATTATATGAATCTATAAGCGTTTTTAAAATAACTACACTGCGGGTCAAAAAAAACGCAACACTTTTCACAGTCTTTTCGGCAACTTAGGCCATTTAAGATTTGATATCCAAATGGCTTAAATAAAATTATCTGACTGCTTGGGGTCCGAACCCGCGACGTTCAGTATAGTAGGTAGGAACGCTACCAACTACACCAAGCCCGTGGCAAAGTAACACTTTGTTTCTTCTTAAAAAGACCTTTTCTAATCTACCTTAATGATACTGTGATTTTTAATATGAAATGTCTTATCTATTTCTAAGTAAATTTAACACAAATCCATATCATTTTAATAAATAATTACAAATTAAATAAAACAAAAATGTCAAAATTATTTTTATTAACGCCAAATTTCTAAAATTTTAAAATAATCTTTCCATTTCAATTTTCTCTTCGGGCTTGGTGTAGTTGGTAGCGTGCCAACCTTCTATACCGAATGTCGCGGGTACGGACCCCAGGCAGTCCAATGATTTTATTTGAATTTAAATGACTAAATAGAAATGCCTGGACCCCCAATAGATATATCTACAAATAACGAGTATCATTTAAAGTCTTAAATGGCCTAAGTTGCCGAAAAGACTGTGTGAATGTATGTGTGAGTAGTAATAGAATTCGATTTTTAACTAGGGTTTATTTGTAAAGATTACAACATTTTCGGCCACTGTGGCCTTCTTCAGGTACAATTCAGCTAAGATTATAAAGGTTGTTACATCTGTGAAAGTCTCAATTGAATTAGTTGAGAAAACAAGATGGATGCCGCTTCTCGACCTGCACGCCCTCTACACATGAGCGATCGCAGCGCCCCTACATACAATTTGACGCGAAATTCAAATATTGTATTTAAATATTAGTATACACTCTCTAAACTGTACAAATTATTATTAACAAATTGTTTACATATACATAAATACAATTTGTCAATAATAATTTGTACAGTTTAGAGAGTGTATACTAATATATTTTTAAAAAATACAATATTTGAATTTCGCGTCAAATTGTATATAGGGGCGCTGCGATCGCTCATGTGTAGATGGCGTGCAGGTCGAGCCATCTTGTTTTCTCAACTAATTCAATTGAGATTGTCACAGATGTAACTACCTTTGTGATCGTGATCTTAGCTGAATTGTACTGAAGAAGACAACAATGAATGAGTGTACGAAACGTAATTTTTACAAAAAAAACACAGTTAAACCGAAAATCTAATTCTATTACTAATGATAACTGTAAAAGCCTAAACTCCAAAATTCGAGTGTGTGTGAGTGTGAGAGTGAATGAAATTTTAAATTAATATCCAACAAAATATATCTTCTCTCTCAAATTGAATATCGACATATTTTTCTTTATCGAATTGATCGATTGATTGTATTAAAAACAAAAATTTGTTGATTACAATATAATTTACCCTATAAGTTAAAGTTATGTTGAAAATGGAAAAAGTGAGTAAAAACATTAGAGCTTAACGATGCATCTTAAGAAATAATTAATTATATTTAGGGTCGGGGGGAGGGGAGGGGCGCAGCACTTCTTGAATACATTTAGGCAATTTTTTTGTTTTTTTGTTTTTTAACTAAAGCCTTCTAAATTAGATTTTAAATCCATGTTTCCCTTATTAATATTCAAATCCTTCAAGCTATTAATCAATAATACATGATAGGGGGTTTAGGGGCATAAATCAACGTATGCTGAAAGGCCTTCCGTTTTAAACGCAACTCCCATTTTTTTTTGCCTTCTAGGCATTGTTTTTGTTGCAACCAAATATAAAAAACAAAAAAAAGTGGGTGGGTGTTCATCATATTTTGGACATGCAGCAGCTTTTCATCAAAGTTTATTTATTAAATGATCTGATTTGAATTGGTGAATTGATTTAGGAATTTTTATATTACTGAGAGGGCTTGGTGTAGTTGGGAGCGCGCCTGCCTTTTATACCAAGGATCGCGGATTCGGATCCCAGACAGTCATATGATTTTATTTAAGCCATTTGGATACCAAATGGTTTAAATAAGAATGTTATCATATAACCTAAGATGCCGAAAAGACTGTGTGGATGTGTGTGTGAATGGGAAAAAAGTGTGAATGTTTAAAATAAAAAAAATTCCAATCCAGTGCCTGCTTGAGGATTCATAGAATAAACAAATGCAAAGAATACATAAATATTTCTCTATACATTTCCTATAGAAGAAAATCGTAACTTTAGGAATTAATAACTGAAAAAGTTATAGGAATTTTGGGATGAAAATAATTTTCCTGTAATTCCGAGAAGATCCTCTTTAAGCATAAAAAAATTTGGTTTCAAAATTCCAATGGGAAATTGACCAAATAGAGCGTTACACACAGGAAGACAGACGGACATTAGCAAAATATATAAATAAATTGTAAATATAGTTAAAAAAAAAACTCAAAAATTATAAATATTACGTATATTACAATTTTTTTTTTTGTAGATTTATATTTCGGGCTATTAACCCATTCTCAGGAGTACAGGTGACTGATTAATAACACTACTCGGCAAGAAAAAAAAAGCCCCGAGATAATTCCTTCAGATTTTCAAGTAAAATGACCTCCTGAATCCAAATATGACCTCCGTTTTACTCCACCACGTAGTGTTTTCGGGGTACAGCCCCCTACTCATTACCACCCCTTTTCGTTAATCTTAGGGCCATGAATTAAATTTGGAGGAATAAAAAGGAATATTTTAGCCTAAATATTTCTTCAGAAGGGCTAGAGAGGTGAAAAGTTCAAAAACATGAGCATTTGGATCCAAAGGGGGATGTGGGGGAGGATTTTGTCCCTTAAAATGCAAAAAAAAATCATTAAAAATCATGGATTTTTTTTCGCAGTTTTTTCATTAATCTTCTACATATTTCAGCTAACAGACCCCCCCCCCCCTCTTCACAGCTCCACGTTGCAATGTTGGTCGAATTCGCAAACATGCGATTATAATTATCTTTTTTTGGGCGGATCTTTACAAATTTAAAATTATATATACAAATTCTTTTATGTTCTTTAATATTTGCGAATTTGACCAACTGTGTGCAGCGAATTTTACCATCTTCTTGCGAGGGCTTAGGAATCGCTCACGCCGGACTCGCTTTATCCTAAATAAATTTTTTTTTTTTTTTTTTGGACTTTCTCTAGGGCCGTGACTGTAGTCAAAACAAACCTCAGTTCCTTGTGCCTTAAAATCGTATTTTTTATTAATTAATTGTGTTCTTTTTTCGTGTTTTTGTGTTTAAGTGAGTTTAAAAACTATTGTGTTTGATTCTATCAAATATTTGTGGTGAAATTTTGCCTGGGCTAGACCCAGCCCACGGACAATATGGGTGATAACCCCCAAGAAGGTAGGGGGTCAATAAACATTACAAGTGCTATAAGCGATGCTTTAAATACTCTGAACGACGATTGTCCAATGGACGCGACGCCTTTAAAGCGGAAGCTTGCAGTTCATGAAGACGAAGCTAATGAAGGTAGACATAAAGCCATATTGAGAGAAGCTGAAGACCAAACCGTGTACTTGTCAGAAGATAGAAAAATGGCCGGCCAAAATGATACTAATGGAGAAATAACCGGGGAGAAAAATTCTCCTGCTCCTCGCCAAAGGTATTATTTGTCATGCGTAAACAACTACTATGAAAAAACTGATAGTGGACCTTATTATTTATATATCGAACACACCTCCCGAAAGAGAATTCATCCCATGTATATTGGGAAAGCAATTAGAAATACTTGTTTTGATCTGTATACTAACATTCTTTCTATTAAAAAAATAGACTTTTTTACTATAAAAATCGAAGTTAGCAACTATATATCAGCAAACAAATTAAAATTGTTGTCTATTTGGAATGAAAACAATCTAGTTTGTTACATTCCAAACTTTTTAATATACAAGCAAGGACTTTTGAGAGACGTCGATTATTGTTTGTCAGACGAAGAAATATTAGAACTTATTATAGCAGATCAACCAGTAATTAATGCTAGAAGGATCCTTAAGAAAGATTCAAAAGAGCTAAACAAACGCGTCCCCACCCCTTTAGTCATTGTCACCTTCAGGGGCCAATATTTGCCGAGAGAGGTCAAAATATTAGAAGTAATTTGTAGGGTTGATGTCTTCGAACACAGAGTTCAACAGTGTCAATTTTGTTTGAAATTCTGGCACTCTCAAGCCAATTGCAGGTCTTCTAGCCCCCATTGCAGCAGATGCGCAGGGGAGCATAAGCAAAGTAACTGCTTGTCCTCTAATAGTATTTCCTGTTACAATTGCAAGGGTACCCATTTAGCTACAGACAAAAACTGCCCCGAATATATAAAACAAAATAAAGTTAGGACGCTAATGAGCGAAAATAACATCTCCTTTAAAGAGGCATTTCAAATTCTAAATAATAAATACTCGTATTCACAAAAAACTTCATTCGAAGTAACATCTCCCCAAGTACTTCCTGATACTGTCAATTGTAATAATTCTCCCTCAGTGCAACTGGATAACCAAAAAACTTCAAGGGCCCAAACTATTCATAAAACTATAACAATCCCTAGTCCCCCACGAACTCCCCAACCAAGGGAGGTCCCCCACTTTGTCCAACAACAAAACATATCAAACAATATTCTACCGGCTTCACCCATAACAGCCAACCCGTCCTACTACAAAAATTTGGATACAACAAACAGGTTGAATATTATTTTGAATAGCATTTTTCAGAAAGTTTTATCTAACGATATATTATTGTCAGTTCTTGGTTTACCGTCCGAAGACTCCGAGTTTTTCATCAAAGAAATAAAAAATAATGTAAGTAACATAAATATATTATTTAACGAAAATCAATAAATAATGAGAAGTAGAATATATATTCCAATATATTTAGCTAGCTTCAATTCAGTCATTTTAGGGAGTTTTTACATGTTGTATAGTTTCGGTTTTTTTTTTTTTTTTTTTTTTTTTTTTTTTATTATTATTATTTTATTTATGTATTTCATTTTATTTATTATTATTTTATTTTAGGATATTTATTTATTTATTTATCTATTTATTTCATTTTTTTTTTTTTTTTTTTTTTTTTTTTTTTAATTATTTATCTATTTATTTATGCTTTTGGGTATCATTTTATATTCTTGGCAACCTTTTTTTGCGTGAATAAATTTCTGTGTAATTGAATTTCTTTGGTTTTAATGAATATACGACTAACGAATGAGAAGTTCACAGTATTACAATGGAATGCCCGTTCCGTTGGATCAAATAAAGGAAGTTTAGAGGTTGCTCTGGTCGAATTAAATGTTGATGTTGCGGCGATTAGCGAAACATGGCTAAAATATACGAAAAATTTTAAAATAAAAAATTTCGAAAGTATTAGAGCGGATAGGTTCGATGGGAAGGGAGGAGCTATGTTACTTATTAACAAAAAAGTTCAGTTCTCTCCATTCCCCATCATGTCCCCTAACCCAGAAGTCCAAATCTGTGGAGCCCGAGTAAAACTACAAGATAAATCGGAAATCTCTATTTTCAGTTGTTATTGTAAACCGCAATATTTTATTTCCGGTATAGATTGGGTCAATGTTTTTGGATTCACTCCGCCTCCATACTTGATACTAGGTGACTTTAACGCAAAATCCCAAGAGTGGGGATGTAGTGGGACTGATAGACAGGGAGAAGCAATAGAATACCTCTGTGAAAAGCTAAATCTCATCCCTCTCAACGATGGGGCATCTACGAGGCTCACCTTTGGTTCCATAAACCCCTCCATAGTCGATATATCTTTATGCTCGGCAAATATAAGCCCTCAATACAATTTCCAGTTACATGACGACTCCCTAGGATCAGACCACTATCCGATAATTCTAGAGAAAAACTTTTCGATACAGGCGAGTCCTTCCAGGTATAGAAATAGATTTAAAACCAAGTCAGCGGATTGGCAGCTTTATCAATCACTCATAGTTCAAGCATTTCTACACCCAATTAACAATCTCTCAGTATATACCAGGTACGAGTTCCTAGAGAAGGCTATCCTTGCCGCGGCTAAAATATCAATCCCTTTGTATAAGCCTTATATAGGGTCACGACCTCCTGCTTGCTGGTGGAACCCAAACTGCCAAGACGCTATAGCTAAACGGAAACTGGCGCATCACAATTACAGTCTAAATCCAAATCTCAGTAATTTCCTAGAACTGAAGAAGGCCCAGGCACAGGCCAAAAAAACCATTCACACTGCAAAGAGGGCCTGTTGGTCAGATTTCTGCTTTTCAATTAACCCAAACACAAAATCCAAAGACATATGGGGGAAAATAAAAAAACTAACAACTTCCAACCATTCACAGAAGAAAAATATCTCTAAAGAAATTCTAGAGGAATTTCTAGACAAAATAGTGCCTCCTTATGTTCCTTTTAAAAATACGGACTATAATATCCTAAATAATACGGTCGATATTTTAGACCTCCCTTTCTCCATCTATGAATTGGAAAAAGCACTCAAATTTCACAAAGAAACAGCACCAGGCCCGGACAATATTTCATACTCCATGATCTCTCATCTACCTATAATAGCTCTTAACTTCCTGCTAAGTATATATAACGACATCAGATACATGCACACTATTCCCAAAGCCTGGAAATCACAAATCATTTTACCCATATTGAAGCCAGGTAGATCTCAGTTTCTAGGGGCTTCTTATCGCCCAATAGCGCTCTCTTCATGCGTGTTAAAAGTTTTTGAGAAACTTGTTAAATTTAGACTGGAGAATTTCCTAGAAATAAGCTATAAACTCCCTTTACTCTCTTTCGGATTTAGAAAATATTCCTCGACTATGGATAACCTAGCTATCTTGGTCAACAATATTCAGGAATCTTTTTCATTTAAAAAGGTTACCTCAGCAGTATTTCTGGATGTTGAAGGAGCCTATGACAATGTCGACCTACCCATCCTATATGAAAAATTGGGAAAGCTAGGGATAGGGAAAAGCAGCGCTAAGCTAATCTTCGAGCTTCTGTATGAGAGAGTGATATACTGTGAAACGGACAACACAATCCTCTCTAGGACAGTATATAAAGGTCTCCCCCAAGGGTCAGTATTAAGTCCGTTGCTATTCCTGTGCTATACTTATGACATCTTCCAAACACTTGGGGAAAACTGCAGAATGGTGCAGTATGCGGACGACTTAGTCGTTTATTGTTCTTCCCGAAAAGTTAGCCAAACGTTTTCTTCCCTCAGCGCCACGATTGGAGAATTAAATACTTACTTACAATCTCAGGCATTAGACATTTCTGCTTCTAAATCCAACGTCTGTGTCTTCCATAGAAGACGGATTACAATTCCTGGGAGCATATATCTCGGAGGTCTAACATTCCCAATAAAAGAGTCGTTAAAGTATCTAGGACTTATTTTGGACAGTAAGCTTAGATGGAAAAACCATATTTCTTATTTAGAAAGCAAGTGTGCTCCTTTCATAAATATTCTCAAAGTAGTGGCAAACTTCAGATGGGGGGCCCATCCGCACTCTCTATTAACTCTGTATAAGGCGCTAATTCGGGCCCGACTTGAATACGGTTGTTTCCTGTTTAGCTCAGCTGCAGCTACTTCCCTGCATAGGCTGGACAAAATTCAATACAAGGCTATAAGAATTTGCCTCGGGTACCTGCAATCTTCTCCTACTAATGCAATACTAGTGGAAGCGAACGAACCACCACTCTGCTTAAGGAGAGAATTAATAGCAGCTAGGTTTTTCGTTAAAAGAAAAACCAAGTTTTACCATCCCACTATAGAGTCAATATCCTCTCTCGAGCAGGCATGCAAAACAACTTCGTTCTGGAATCACTCCTCATTTCCACAGCTTGTTTTAATTTCAATAGGCTATAGCAATTTAAACATAAAATCTGAAAAATACTCAGTCTATCCGATCCTTCAAATTAACTCTGTGATAATTGACACACCGCTCAATATACGGCTGGTAGAACCGTATATCAGGCCAGGGGAAGAATTTGATGCACTGATTTTCACTGACGGCTCTAAATTTATTAATGCAGCGGGCTGCGCCTTTTATAACTCAGCAAACAGCTTCTTCATGTTATATAAACTTCCCATAACAATGTCTAACTATACCACTGAGCTGATAGCAATTAGAGAAGCTCTGAATTATACAAAGATAAACGATATAAGCTCAGTAAACATCATATCGGACTCTAAATCTGCCCTATCATCAATTCTGTCGATCAAGCATGCAAAAAAAGTCGACCTAATCCAGATCCAAATTGTGAACTTAATTAAGGATATGTATTATGAAGGCCGGCAGGTAACTTTATCATGGGTCAAAGGACATTCAGGCGATAAAAATAACGAAATAGTCGATTTTCTGGCAAAAAGAGCCGCACATTCAGGATGCCTCCTTAACGAACCAATTCCTGGGAATGATATCGGCAATATTTTTAAAAATCAGCTACATACCACGTGGACGTCTGAGTGGCATAGAACAGCTCAATTCAAGGGAAAGTTTCTGTTAAAGATTAAAAATAGTCCTGGTCCTCCATGGTTCACAGCTGTCGCAGATTTAAACAGAAATGAAATAGTGACGATCAACCGATTAAGAATCAACCATACCCTGTGCAAAGCTCACCTTCATAGAATCAATTTGGCTACCTCGCCTAACTGCACCTGTGCGCCGGTACCATCGACACCGGACCATCTAATATTTTCGTGTCCCACTTTCCATCTCCAGCGTATAACTTTCCTAAAGGAAATAAGTCCGAATTTCCGAGATCCTCCTAATCTACAAAATATTCTCAAACGCCCAAAACCTACAGTCATCAAAAGCCTGGTAAAATTCATCTCTCACTGCAGCTTGAAAATATGAACTTATACACACGTTTGGCAATATTCTCCTTTGTTTTATATGTATGTTATTGTTTTGATATTGTATTGTTATTGTATTGTTATTGTTTTAATATTGTATTGTTATTGTTTTAATATTGTATTGTTATTGTTTTAATATTGTATTGTTATTGTTTTAATATTGTATTGTTATTGTTTTAATATTGTATTGTTATTGTTTTAATATTGTATTGTTATTGTTTTAATATTGTATTGTTATTGTTTTAATATTGTATTGTTATTGTTTTCGCTTTGTTTTAATATGTTCTTTTACTGTATTTGTTTTAGAGCTATGTTGTATTTTGATATTACTGTATTTTATAATTGTATTTATTGTGTGGAAGGGATGGCCTAAGCTGCCTACCTTAATAAATAAAAAAAAAAAAAAAAATTTTTTTTTTGTTGAGGGATGTTTAAGAAAGAATGAGGGGCATTTGTTAGATGGAATATGTAGAAGATCAGTGAAAAAACTGCGAAAAAAAATCCATAATTTTAATGATTTTTTTGCAATTTGAGGGACAAAATCCTCCCCCCACATCCCCCTTTAGATCCAAATGCTCATGTTTTTGAATTTTTCAACCCTCTAGACCTCCTGAAGAAATATTAAGGCTAAAATATTCCTTTTTATCCCTCCAAATTTAATTCATGGCCCTAAGATTAACGAAAAGGGGCGGAAATAAGTAGGGGGCTGTACCCCGAAAATAGTACGAGGTAGGAGAAAACGTAGGTCATTTTACTTGAAAATCTGTAGGAAAAAAGGCACGAAAAAAAAAAAAATTCATTTTGCGGAGTAGTGTTATTACCTCCTTCCCAAATAGCAAATATTTCTGACCACTCTCTCGAGATATATTGACGTTATATGAATAAATCTTTATTCCTTGAAATAAGGTGAATTTTCAATATTTATTAACAGAATTATGCTTAGATTGAGTGATTAAACAGCCAATGCAGCGAGATTAGAGTTCTAATTAGGTTTTGAATTATTTCCAAAACTCCCTGGCTGGCCGCAATAGATTTGTCGATTTAAGCACATTGATTAAATTAATGTTTAATTAACTTCTGCTTTATGTTTTAGACAAATTTGAATAGTAGGGCCTAATATGATAAAGGATAAGAAAAGGTAAAAAGCAAAAAAATTAAACTTCAAAAAAAAAAAATAAAATAATGTTAAATCAAAAAGAAAATTCAATAAAAGAAATAAATTCAGGCAAGAATGCTTATCTTTAAGAAAAAGAAAGAAAAAAAAAGAAATTGCCAAGCATCTCTGGAATTTTTCAATCAAATTTGATCACGAGAATAAATTACATTTGCTTGTAATTTTAGAATGTTTGTACTGTGTATAAATAAAAAAAAAAAAAAAACGTACATCTCTATAATAATATAAATATTTCATATATAAGGTAAGAGAAAGTAAAGATGGCGTTGTTAATTCTTAGAAAAGATTTTTTGAAAAATATCCGATTCATTTAAAAGATTAAATAAGTAGATTAAAAAAAAATGACTTCCAAGAATCAAGAATATTTAATTTACTGGATTGTATATTAAATCAACAGCACCGAGCCGTAAGAAATTTCCCAACTGATATTAAATTTCTAATTAAAAAACCTTTTTATTTAATATATATATATATATATATATTGACCCTGTTATGCATTAGTGTGTCAAACGCCAAAAAAAATTAAAAATTGAGTTAAGCACGGAATTTTGTTTCAAATGCTATTAATAGTATTTTTAATGAAATATGTCCTAAAAAAATTTATATTTAATGTTACTTGCACAATTGACAAAAAAAAAAAAAAATGATATATAATCTAATTAAAACAAAAAACTTTAATGTTAATTTTTTAAAAACTCGATAGGTGGCGCTTGACACACTAATGCGTAACAGGGTCCATATATATATAGAGAGAGAAAAAGAGAAAGTATCGCATCCATGTCAAAATGGAAGTACAGATTTTGAAGTCCCCTGAGTCCAAAAAAGAGGGTCCCATCTATGGGCGTAGCCAATGCCCCCCTCCCCCTAACTTTTCCTGAAAATTTTTTGTCTATTAAAAACAAATAGGTCCTAAATATTTCTCGCATTGTGAATGTTTTTTAAAATGATCTTATATAAGGAAAATAATTAATAATTAATGCAATTCTCAATTGGAAGATAACTTCTTAATAGGTAGCAGGTTCTTAAAGCAATATTTCAATAAAAAACAAATATTTTTTATTTTCAGGATTTTTATTATTTGATAGACTGTGTGTGCAGATGTATACTATCAGTTTCGGTCACTCAAATGACCATCATCAGATCTGCAAAAAAACAAACATGTTACAACGTGAGAGCTGGCACAATCAAACGAAAAAAAAAATACCAAAAAAAAAATAATAATAAAAACCCTGAAAATAGAAAATATTTATGTTTTTTTATTGAAATATGCTTTAAGAACCTGCTACCTATTAAGGAGTTATCTTCCAATTGAGAATTGCGTATGATCCTCTTACAACCTCCAATTATTGTTAATAATTAATAATCTATGTGGGAAATGATCGAATATTCGGTTTCGGCCAAAAAGTAGCCGAAACCTGAGTCTGAAAAGATGGGATGAGACTTGAATGCAAAAAAAAAAAAAAAAAAAGGTAAAATGATTTTCACGGGAGGGGAAAAAATTTCCGTAGGGCGGAAAAAATTTAAAAAAAAACAAAAAGTAAAATCATATGAATTTTTTTATAGGAGAAATACAAGTTTCGGTTTCGGTTACGGTTTAGGCCGAAACTAAGATTGAGGCCGAAATTCGGTTTCGGTTGAAAATCTTGTTTCGGTCGGACCCTAAATCTATGTATATTATATTATAATGTAATAGACGAAACAGGGCAAGAATATATACATAGAAGCCGTACAACCAGAGGTTTACTTCGCTTAAAAAAACTCTTTGCAGATTGAGATGCAAGGTAAAGAAATAAAATTAAATTTTATTTATCATGATTTATTATCAGTGTCAGCACTAATAAATCCTGATAAATAAAATTTAATTTTATTTCTTTACCTTGCATCTCTATCTGCAAAAAGTTTTTTTAAGCAAAGTAAACCTCTGGATGTACAGCTTCTATGTATATATTAATTGCATATCCCCCACCCCTCTGGCTCTAATTGAGTAGTTGGCCCCCTAACAAGATGTCTGGCTACGCCCATGGTCCCATCTGCCTATCTGTTCGTCAGCAAAATTAAGTAGGAAAGAAATGAGTTAACTTAGGCATCTCCCTGGGACTTATCGAAGGTAAGAGAAAGCTGTGTGCTGTGTGACCTGTCACACCAGATTTTTTTAAACCTGGCCTTATGACCTTTAATGTATTAAAAAAAAAAAAAAATTGAAATTGAATTTTATAATAATTAAGAGAAAGGATGAAGATTTAATTTTTCTAAATGCACGAACTCAAAGTCAATGACATTTGCGGGTCACATTCACATTGGAAGAGCCAAAAAAAAGAGTCAAGTGAAAGAGCAGAGTTGATAGAAAAAAAAAAAAAAGAATTCAAAAAGCGGCTCAAGGAAATGAAAGAAAAATATTTTATAAAGAATATAAATCGATCACATTGGAGAGAAAGGAGCAGAGGGAGAGGGAAGGGGGGGGGGGAGGTGACTTTAAAAATGAGAAATTATTAAAAAATGTTTGTCGACAAAATTAAACTGAAAAGTGTTTTAAGGGATTTTTTAAAAGCAGCTAATGGATTCTAATTATTAAAAAAAAAAAAAAAAAAAAAAGATGATGGAGAATGTATGTGTCGCATGAGGAAAAAAAGTTGATTTGCAAATAGGAAAAGAAAATATTATAAGATGGCTTCTGAAAAAAAAAAAAATTATTTTAGATATAAATCCCTTCAATTAGATTTGTAATAGTGATTGAAAAAAATAAAATCAACTACCGTATCCATATTAGAAATTAAATAAATAAATACGAGGGTGGTTTGAAAAGTTCTCGGAATCACCGCTAGACGTCAGTGCTAGAGCAACGAGGTTCCCGCGCAATAATCGCACATCCTTTGTGAGTGAACACGTGGCGCGTCAGTGCTCTAGCTGCAGGAGTGTGGTAATGACGATTCTTTGTTGTTTTCCCCGCGTAATGATTTGTGACAATGGAAAAAAAACTGAGATTCGAGCAGTGATTAAATACTTTGTAAAGAAGATATGAGAGCAAAGGAAATGTATGCCGACTTTCAGAACACACTGGGGGACTCTGCTCCTTCATTTTCAACTGTTGCCAAGTGGACCAGCGAGTTTAAATTTGATCGGGAGAGCTTGGATGATGATCCACGTAATTGACGGCCAAAAAGTGCTACGACCCCAGAATTTATCGCAAAAGTGCATAAAAGGGTCATGGAGGATCGTCGACTGAAAAAGCGGGAGATTGCTGAAGCTGTATATTATATTTTAACCGAAGAATTGGGTATGAAAAAATTATCCGCAAGATGGGTGCCGCACACAAGTGGTATTGCCATGGGAAAACTTCATGAACTGTGGTACGAATTGTTGCCACATCCACCTTATTCACCTGATTGGCACCATCAAACTTTCATCTATTCCCCATGCTGAAAATTTTCCTCGGTGGGCGGAGATTTTCTACAAGGGAAGAACTGACAGCAGAAGTGGAGAAGCATTTTGCAGGCCTGCAGGAATCTCATTTTCGAAATGGAATCAAGGCATTGGAACATTGTTGGAACAAATACAGGGAGACTATGTTGAAAAATAAAAGCAGTTCCGCCGAGGTAAAATACTTAATTCTAGTACATTCCGAGAACTTTTCAAACCACCCTCGTAAATGTAGTCTAATAATGTTCGACCTAGAAGAGGCCTGCCGCGGACCCTCCTCTTAGTCTCTTTTAAAATTTATTTTTGAAATTCCTTCAGAATGTGGAGATATCCAGAAGAACAGACAGACAAGCCTTTATTTAAAAGTCAATTAAAAAAAAAAAAAATTTAATTTAATATTATTTCATTTGAGAGATTTAATTATTTTATAATTAAATTTAATTGGCTTTGATTTTTCTAAAGACCCAAGAAAAATTTTTGAGCCTCCTCAAATGATAATTTTCTCTTTTAAACTACTGCACCTATTTATTGAATTAGGATATAAATCTTAAACTTTTTTTTTTTTTATTATAAAATTTAAACATATAGCTATAACGATAAATTTACTAGCCATCTATTTTGTTTCAATTTTTTTATTTTCTCCCACCCCTAAAAGAAAATGTTTTTTTTAATCTTGAAATGTCGCGTCTCCCCCTCCCCCCTCCATACGTTTAACCGCTCTACTGGTACGTTTAACTTATAGCCTATTTATTATTATAAATGTCTCAGAAGCGTGCGGGGTCTCATTTAAATGGCTTCGGGAATTTATCAGGACAGGGGTTGTATATTATTTTGTATAACGCATAAACTATCCAAAAAAGGTAAAATGGATTGAGATTATAAAAAGCAAGTCGATTCAAAAAATCATCGCTCTTTTTTTTTATTAACCCTATTATTTGAAATTTAAAAGCAATCTGTTCTTATCTTAGGGTATTTTTCATTTAAGGTTATTCGGATATTAAGGCATTAAAAGCTAATTTTTTAATATGTTATTAATCACTATCACATTCGTATAAAATTAATAATTAAATTAGTTTAAGGACGCCATTTTTATTTTAAATACGACGTTAAAATATTAAAGGCACCCCCTAGACATGACATTAATTTTTAACACTATTTACTGTTTTTTAAAGTGAAACTTTAATTTTATCCCCTCAAATTTTTTTGCTCTTCTATCAGCATGTCGCGTTACAAGCCGTGACGTCAAAAGCCGTGACGCTACAAGCCATGACGTCACAAGCCGTGACGACAAAAATAGGAAAGTTGAAATTTAATATATATGACGAATTATAAAAAAATAATTGTGAGATTTAATTATTCCATTTTTAAATTGATAAAATATAATTTTTAAAATAATTTAAAAATGATTCAAATTGCTAAATAAATATTGTTCTCGGTTTTTAACATGCGTCTATTGATTTCCCATTTTCCAATTATTAAGTTAAGATTAAAATGGCGATTTTATTACCCTTAATTGAATAATTTTCTGAAAATTTTCACTTAAACGCCTACGATCCGAAAAAAAAAAGTTTCACTTGCATCGTGGTTTCATAAAACCACGCAATGATTTTTTTTTAACACTCACACTTTTTTTCTCATTCACACTCACACAGTCTTTTCGGCAACTTAGGCCATTTAAGACTTTAAACGATACTTGTATGTTTGAATATTTCTATTGGGGGTTCAGGCATTCTTATTTAAGCCATTTGGTATCCAAATGGCTTAAATAAAATCATCGGACTGCCTGGGGACCGAACCCGCAACTTTTGGTATACGAGGTTAGCACGCCACCAAACCCCGAGGGCTTACTAAATGTTAACGCTTTGGCTTTAAAGTTTTTGTTTACAGAATAGCTATTTGAGGCAAGGAAGTGTTAAAATCAATGCTTACAGATGTTAAAAGTTAACGTTTTTCCTTGGAGAATAGACCTAAAAAAAATCTTATTCGTAATTATAATAAAATCTAAAGTTGAAAGAAATAAAAACGATTGAATTTAAAACTATAGTGTTAACAAATGACAGGAAAAAGAATAAAATCAAATCGATCTTTTTCAATTGGCAATTTATTTATTTATTTTTTTTTTGTTAAGTCTTTCTTTCTCTATTTGATAATAAATCTTGAAAAATTAATTGGATTGTAAAATAGAGTGGTGTCCAATCGGTCAATCGGATTCAATAAAAGAGCAGAGCCAGAAACCCCTTCCTGTGTACTGTACGTACGTATATCTCCGGGGGTTTCGATTGTCTCTAAATCTTTAATGCCGGCGTGGTCGTTAACGAGCTCTAGAGAGGACTTCACCCCCCCTCCCCCTCCCCACTTCCCATTCCATCATGCATTATGCAGGGGGATCCTCGTTAAGACCTGACGAAGACCATCACAATTAACAATAGTATTCATGTGGAGGGGTATCAAACATCTAATTTTCAGCTTACATCCATGTGTGAGCTGTTAACGAGAGCCAATAAATCATTTCTCAATTGTCCAATACTATATTTAAAAATCTGGTGTGTGACTTAACGCACACAATCGAAAGTTGTGTACTGTGCTGTCACACTAAAATTTTTTAATCTCATATTTTATACACAATAGAGAATTCTAAATAAATACGAAATTCCATAAGAATTGGAAAATATTTTTTAAAGTTAAGGGGAATGAATCGAAATTAACATGCAAATCCCCTACGGGGATTTAACATTGGCTCTATGAGAGCCGGAAAAGGAATTTGAAATTTCATGAATTTTAATCAAAATCGTTAGAGCGTTTTTGAGAAAAACTAAAAAAAGTACTTTGTACTTTTTGGCTGATTTTATTCAAAAGCTTTTTAACTGTCCGGGAGGGTGTCGTCACCCAGGTGTAACTTTGGCACAGTCAAAAGAGGCCATGTTCTTTTTTTTTCAGGTTTTATACTATGGTAAGAATGGTAAGAACTTATAAGAAAACGCTGGGGTCCGAGAATTATCAGAAGAGAGAAAAAAACTCCAAAAAGCGGTGGAAGCTCTCAAAAATGGCATGTCAAGCAGTCGAATTGTCCAAAACCCCACGAGCCTCTATTGTAAATAGATGCCTTGGAAGATATAACCCCTCCCCACCCTGTCGACCCTCTGTTTTGTCTGAACAAGAGCAAAGGGTGATAGTACCGAGGGTTGAACGCGTTCAGAATTATTCACGTTCATGCACTAGGATAATGGAGGCTGGAAATGCTGCTGGTCAATTATTGGCACAATGGTGGTGTACAAGAGCAACAACTTGTATAAAAATTCTCCTCCTGGAACCGTATACGGAAATACTACTTCAGGCTGGTTTGGCCTAATTCGAACAATGGTTTTTCAAAATAATGCTACCACAAGTACAATCAACAAGAGAACCGGAAACGAAAACAGTCCGATTTAAATCGTATTTTCGATTGGTAACAAAGGGTATAGTTAAAATTTGGAAATTCTGACTGACCAATTCAATCCGCAATGGGATACTTGGTTTATAATAGTTCTTTCGAAACATTTATGATAATAAACAGGATGAGATTAGTAAAAAAATGTCCCTCAAACATGAGAAAGTAGCCCCAGTTGAAGGTATCTAACTTAAATATAAAATATTAGCTCATTTCCTTCATACTTTATTTTAAACACAGACAGACAGACCTTTTTTTGGACTCGAATGGACTTTAAAACGTCAAATCCATCAAAATTTGACATCGAATGAATCCAATACCATATTTCCCCATACTACAAGAAGAGGGTAAGATTGCCGAACAGGCGCAAGTATCTCATGGGGGTTTTCCTCTACGGTATTTTTCAAACGGTTAGGTCGAATACGAGATCTTTTTAAATTTAGGGAGCCTGCCCTTAAACTTGTGCCTTGACTTGTGCATCCCTAGCCACAGACCTACGCTAGATATTTTCCTATCCAATCGGCAAGATTATGGAACAGTTTGCCACAGGACTTGAAGCAAGAGCGCTTACAACCTTTAAGAAATCTGCACATATATCTGATGGGAGAGCAGCTGAATGATGAGGGTAGAATTTGATGAAATGTCGAGGTGTGTTTTTGTTGATGTTGAGTCGGAGTGATGTTCGATTTTGTGTCTGGACTATGTGTGTGTGGGAAACTCAGAGAAATGAGAGATGAATAATAGATTATAAATTGGTTGAAGGCGTATGTTTAAATTCTCGCTCAAAAAGGACTCCCTACCCTTAGAGCATTCTGCAATAATATTGTTTTTATATAAGTACGAGTTTTAAGCATCAAAATTAATAAATTCTTTAAAAATTTATTTTCAGCTATTATTTAGGACCGATATTTTGTATCCCGATTATTTGTATTTTCCGCTAATTCGTACAAACTTGTCGGTCCACAGACCCACTGGTATAAAAACAATGCATTTCAGACCATTGATTTGCTACTCAGGCCACTTAAAACGTCTTATAATTCGTATTTGCTTAAAAAGCTCGTTAATTCGTTCTGTTTTCAACAAGGGGATGTAGAGAGATACAAGTTTTTCTCGTTGATTCGTAATCTTTTCACTGAAAGGAAGAGAAAAAAGGCAAATTAAGCTTCTTTTACATTTTTTCTTTCTTTTCTACAATTGAGTCTTGTTAATTTTTAAAATTTTGTACTCCTGATAATTGGTATTTTCGATAATTCGTAACAAATCGTCCATACGAATTATATAAGTAAGAGAAAGTAAAATTAACTACGATTAATGCTTTTCTAATCACTCTATTCAAACGTTCTTTATTCTCAAACATAAATTATAAAAGCAATTAATTACCATCAATTTTTTTTTAACAAATAATCGAGAGAAGTTATTGAATTATCTATCGGCATTTTGTGAGATATGATTTATAGATCGGTAGTGGTTGGGGGAGGAAGAGGAGGGGACCGGCATTCTTGCAATAGCTCACGTCCGCTGGTTGAATGGCAAATGCAGTGATTCCCTCCCCTCCCCCCACCTGGCTAATAAAACGTTATTGAAAGTAAGTTGGGTGATCTTGGGTTTGTGCCTCTTTCTCTCTGCGATTCCATCTACCGATGCAGTGCACGCAAGCAAAGCTCCATTGTATACGTGCGGATGTCGTCGTCGAACGCTTTCTTATCAGATAATTGGGAAGCCTTTTGCCGCTGCTGCTGTTTTCTGTTATATCTTTTTTTTTTTTTGTGACGAGAAAATTTGGTGAGGCAATTCTACTTCCCGTCTAACAATCAAGATCAATCTAATACTCATTACTCCAAAGTGCCTATATATTTCTACACCCCACCACCGATTTTTTTTTTTGTTTATTCTACCGTGAATTCTATCTAGTTTGCATATTTTAAACAAAATGATTGGAACGTTCCGTTTCGTATTTTTTTTTGTGTATCCTTTCTTTCTCTCTCTCGTTCGATGATGATGATGACACGAAACATTGAACAATATCCGAAAAATATTGAACCTTATCAAATTGAGATAGAAAAAAAAAGAGAATTCAAATCACACTGACCTTCAGATTAAAAAAAAAAAAAATGTATATACGATAGCAAGTAAAGAAAATTTACTTGGTAGCTAATAAAATTAATAGTTTTTAAAACTATTCTAGAGGCCACGGAGTCGGGCGGGCTAGTGGAATTGCGCTGTTGCCACTTTTGGGACCATAGATGCGAGGGAAGGTCGAGAATCGCGTACCTCGGCGCACGAACTGGCCACACTGAGCATGCAGCGTTGCCTAGTCCATGAGTTGAGCCTACTACCCCTCCTTACCCCTTCCGCTGTCAATATGGCAACATCACAAAATAACTCACCCGCCTGATTTTGTGGCCGCGAGTATAGATGTTTTTTTTTACTCACTCACTTATTTTTTTACGAGTTCTAGGCATCAAAATTAATAAATTCTTTAAAAATTTATTTTCAAAGATTTTTTTTAAATTCTCTTTATACAATGGAATCCCGATATTTTGTATCCCGATTATTTGTATTTTCCGCTAATTCGTACAAACTTGCCAGCCCCCAGACCCACTGGGATAAAAACAATGCGTTTAAGACTCGGGCCACTTAAAACGTCTGATAATTCGTATTTGCTTAAAAAGTTCGTTAATTCGTTCTGTTTTCAGGAAGGGGATGTAGAGAGATACAAGTTTTTCAAGTTCACTGAAAGGAAGAGAAAAAAGGGAAATTAAGCTTCTTTTACATTTTTTTCTTTCCTTTCTACAATTGAGTCTTCGGATTAATACGTTTTGTTAATTTTTAAAATTTTGTACTCCTGATAATTGGTATTTTCGTAACAAATCGTATGGCCATACGATACCTTATCGGAATCGCTCTGTATTTGTCTTTATCTATGGGTGCCGGGACATTTAGGTATAAAAGGGAGGGCAATGAGGAAATGGTCATCCTGTCAAAACGGCAACAAATAAATCAATAATTAATTTTAACCACAATCTTTATGGAAACGTCAAAAAATTTTCAAAAGGGGGAACTCGAAAAAACAGAAGAAAACTATCGTGGCAGAAATAAATATCCAAGAAATTCAGACAAGACGAGAACAGGTTGTCTTTAATTGGACACACCTACCTAATACTAGGTGGAATTAATCAGATTCCATTTATAAAATATAGAATTCTTATATTATTCAGAAATTTCAGAGACTGACAGAGATTGTTAGAAGTAAATACAGTATATCGTTGTTGGAAACGTCCATCTTTCATGTGAACTCATCATGTATTCCAAAGCGATCTAACAAACAAGAGAAAATAAAATTGAATATCTATCTATTTATATACTTCGCTAAAGTCCGTCTGTCTGTCTGTCACGCTCTGTTTAACCAACTTCCCATTACAATTTTGAAACAAAATTGTATATGCTTAAAGAGAACCTTCTAGAGATTACAGAAAAATTATTTTTGTCCCGAAATTTCTCTAACTTTATGAGTTATTATTTCTCAAATTTACAATTTCTTCCATAGGAAATGTATAGAGAAAGATCAAGTATTCTTTGCAAACAAATCCTCAAGCAGGCACTGGATTAGGATATTCATTCAACGAAATTTCCGAATGACCTGGTATAATGCATATAGAGATAATATAATTTTTTAAATATTACAAAGAAAAACATTTGGTACCTTCTACTGTAGAAGTTTAGTATTATTCTCGCTCTCTCTTTTTCTGATGCCCTGTCCTTCTTACCTGAAACAAAGAAAAAAAAATTGATAAATTACTGTCTTCAAAATCGTTGAAGCATATATTTTTAAAAACCCTTCTTAACCGGCCTGATCGAGACCGAGACTCGTGTGACCGGTTAATCCGAGGTTTCTGTTAAATATTGATTTTCATTCATTATCATCAGATACTGTTTTCCTAACTCGTTCATTTTTATTTAAGAGATTGCCCCTCCTATGTAGTAGAAATAGACTGCGAAGCAAGCGAGTAAACAAACGGGGGAGTTTGTTTACTCGCTTGCTTCCCAGTCCCCCTCCCTCTTCACCATCTGAATGAACATATTGCAAACAATGTTACGCAACACAATTTATTGTATTTATAAATTTTACTTTAGGAAATATATAAAGACACAAAAAATCCTCCAATTACCGAAGGTAACATAAGCTTGCGTGATGCAACAAGTCACACCAGGATTTTTTTATTATTAAAAAATATTTCACATCAGAGAATAGAATCTCTAAATAACCAGACCATGTTTCTTGATCTGTAAATGAAAATATGAAAACAAAATATCATTACCCAGATAGCACACTTCGTCTTATGTACCTACCGTTTAGTTCCAGTTTACGGCCAAGACGTACCTGGACCTAAATGGTAAGTAAAGCGGGCTAACATGGCGGATACGTCCAATCATGTATGTACATAAGATGTCCCGCCCCGACCTATTCCAGACATACACTTAGAATTTTTTTCAAAAAAATATTTTTGTATTTTCAAAGTATTTTTTTCAGTTCCTCATACGGCTTAGAGATAGAATATTTTAAAAAAATGTTAATTTTTTTTTTCAAATTATTTATTTCTCTTTTTCAAGGGGTTTGGAAATTATTAAAAATATATTTAAAAAATACACAAGTGTAGGTCGCATAGCGGACCTATTCCGGCTGTAAACTTAGAATTTTTTTTTCAAAAAAAAAAAGAAAAAAAAAAAATACAAGTGTAGGTCGCATACCGGACCTATTCCGGCTGTAAACTTAGAATTTTTTTTTCAAAAAAAAAAAAAAAAAAAAAATACAAGTGTAGGTCGCATACCGGACCAATTCCGGCTGTAAACTTAGAATTTTTTCAAAGAAAAATTTTTTTTATCAATTTTATTTACCAAAACAAATGTGAAGTTATGATCCATTAATATGTTGGAATGCTAATCCTAATAAAATAAAATTTATCAAATTTTTAAATTTTTGTATAAATATTTTGTTTAATTTTTTTTTATGAACATTGAACAAATAATTGTTTTTTTTAGGATTCCTATATAAAAAGGTAAGTTTGGTTTTATTTTTTATTATTTATATTATTTATTATAAAAATAAAATCTTTAAAGACAATGTGGAGAAAGCCCGTAATAGAGATAGAAGATAAAATAAAATTAGGACCGAAAACAAGTTTGTCTTTTTATTTCATCTTCCAAAATCTTTCAATTTTTCTAGGTATTGGAACATTTATTTGCATATACTTGTTTGATTGACTAATCTGCAGAAAATGGGCTTACCGCGTGGTTTAAAATCTTCCCCCAATTTTTGGCCCTGTATTTGGGAAAGAAATTATAATTTATAATGGCATGTTTATAAAAGAGCTCGTTTGATATACCAAGAAGAAATGCAATCTTGTCACAATTTATATGATGATTGTAATAACATATTAGAAAATCGCCTAATTAAAATGCTATTAAAATTTAGACGAATGGAATGCGGACAGTGGCTTAGAATTGACAAAAAGATGGCTGGAATGGAAAAAAAATAAAATATTAAACAATTGGAAAAACCCAGGAAAAACCCAGCGTCATTGTATTCAAAAATGGCAATGCCCTTTGTAAAGGGATAGACTACCTGCCTGCTAAAACTGACCGCTTTCTAGCTTTAGTCTGCATTCAGCTTTTGACCTGAGAAGATGTATTTTTCAATTTCTGTTCCAACGAAATTCATGAGTTGACAAATTTTTTTTTTTTTTTATAAACTTTTTTGTCAAAAAAATATCTAAATAATTGTTTCATAATAATTTTTTTTTTTTTTTTTTTTAAAGGTCCTTCTCGGCATCTAAGGCCCTTTAGACCCCATCCCTATTTATTTCAAATGATTTGTAGTCAAATCAAATGAAATAAATTTTTCTCGCTTGGGATGGGAAGCGAACCCGGGACTCCGGTGCGAGAATCATAATAATTTTATAATTTTTTCTTTTTTTTTAGATCAATTGTCTTTTGTAAGCAGGCTGAAATGAACAAATCTCCTTGAGAAAATAGAAATGTCTTTTCTATCAACCGGAAGAAATATGGAAGAAAACAACGATTATAAAAATTTAATCAGTATTTTTCCAAATGTATGTTTATCTTTGTTTAAAAAAAGTCCTAGACCATTTTATGAATCTAGCAATATTATGTACCGGTATATTTTATTTATTTTATAATGTTATCTTTTTGTATAATTATTATTTATTAACAGATACGAGTAGGATGGCAGCCAGGAAAGAAATCAGACAAAAATCTAATCAATCTTTATCTAATTTTATTTCGATTACCGACGTTTCGGACGCAAATTGCGCACTTCCTCAGGTCAGCAAGAAACAATGAATCGTACACCCATGAATTGTGTTTTTATATTGTTAAAAAAAAAAAAAAAAAAATACGCCCATCTGTATTTTATTAACTGTCTATTGTCCTGAGGAAGGGCGCGATTTGCGTCCGAAATGTCGGCAATCGAAATAAAATTAGATAAAGATTGATTAAATTTTTGTCTGATTTCTTTCCTGGCTGCCATTCTACTCACATCTGCTAATAGTTCAGCCATCATCTCAATATTATTATTTATTAATTTTAAATTCTTATTCCTCAAATAAAAAAAAAGTTGTTATACAAAATGTGTTTTTTCTTTATCTTTTGTGCTTTGGAGTTTCTGTTTCAAAGTTTTCCCATATAAAAACAATAATAAAAAAAAAAAAATTAAAATAATTAAAACTATTTATAATTTAAGTTTTTACTGTGTTAATCCCTCTGCATGATAATGTCCTATGCCAAATGGAGTCTTAATTTTTTTAACATAACGCAAAAATAAGATGAAAATAAATAAGAATCTGCAGGACCAAATTTGGATGTAGAATATATTAAAAACATATTCCTGGGTCGCGCACGGGACCAAAAGATTCGTCCTGGCAGTACGCACAAAGGTACTGTTCGGGTCGCACGGGGCCATAGACAGGACCTAAACGGGACACCTTATGTACGCATGGAATGTAGGAAGAGCTCCATAAAATGTACCTACATCGTAGGTCCTGCGACCCAAAATGTATCTGCATAAGACGAACGACAGGTCGCGGCGGGACATAGGATGTACATACATAAGACGAATGTGTGCTATCTGGGTAGGGCCAGAGCAAACATTCTTTGTTTGTTGTACAACAACAACAACAACAACAACAGGAGTTTAAACATTCCGCCATTTTCTTTGTGTGATGATATTAAAATTTTAATTATTAAACTACTCCTTGTCTCTTTAATTAAAACAAGTTTATATTTTAATATCGAATTAGTTGAATATTTTTTTGTTTCTAAGGAGGATGATTAAAAGAAAATAAAAAAAAAAAAAAAAATGTTCTTTTTGTAATAAAAGAGCAAACAGAAATTTTCTTATAGTGATATTAATATAAATAATTTCATCTCTTTGAAGAATGTTTTTTTTTTTTTTTATTTGGTAACACTGTCTTGAATGGATTGAATTAAATAGCAAAGTGTCTGTGTGTGTGCTCAAAATAAGGCATTAAGGAATTGAGCTACGAGGTTGAAATTTTATATTTAAATTAGGCGCTTCCCTGGCACGGGACATGAAGCTTTTGAATAAAATCGGCCAAAGAGTATTAGTACTTTACTGATGTACTTTTTTAGTTTTTAACGATTTTCACAAAATTCGTTTAAACGATTTTGATTAAAATTCATAAATCGATTATTTTTTAGATGTTCTTTAAAATGTATATTCACATTTTGTCCGCAAAATTGTTTGAAGCTTATTTTACTCTTGTACTCCAGAGGAAAAATGATTTATAAATTTTAATTCTAAGAACGCTGGTAACTAATTATATCAGGTATGCCGACAGAAAAAATCTGGAATGTCATGTTGCCACCTCTTTTTTACTTTCTCTTAGCCTATATATGAAATATATAGAGAGAGAAAGTATTGCGATCATGTCAAAAATTCGATGTCGAGATTTTGATGGATATACATGTTTTGAGGTCCCCTGAGTCCAAAAAAGTGGTTTTCGCGACATGGTCTGTCTGTCTGTCTGTGTGTGTGTGTGTGTGCAAGTTTTATAAAATTATTGTATTATCATTACTAAACAATTGCACTGCATCTTTACAGTCTTTATTTAAGTTAAAGTAAATTATTCAGAAAAAACTCTCTTTGAATACCGTTGTGCCAGAAAAACTCTCTTTGAATGCCCATGTGCCAGAAAAAACTCTCTCTGTAAATGCCCATGTGCCAGAAAAACTCTCTTTGAATGCCGATGTACCAGGAAAAACTCCCTCTTTGAATGCCGTTGTGCCAGAAAAACTCTCTTTGAATGCCGATGTGCCAGAAAAACTCTCTCTTTGAATGCCGATGTGCCAGAAAAAACTCTGTGAATGTCGATGTACCAGAAAAACTCTCTCTCTGAATGCCGATGTGCCAGGAATAGACATCAAAAAAAATGAAATTACGTTATACAAGAAAAATTATCATCAGTCTTATTAAATACTTGCTTCCATTTTTGTGCAGTAGAAAATTCCGTTTTACGCCAAAATGCTTACGAATTCCAGAAAAATCAAATTATACGAAATAAAGTATTTTTGCGTACTTTATCATTCTCTTAAAATTTAGAGAGTAATTACCCGAAATTACGTACAATTACGCACACCAAATTTTTTATTTACGTACTTAAAATCATTTTTATTAAAAAAAAATTAATTATTCATCTTTGGTATTTAATTATTATCAGGTCATTTACGTTTAGGTAATATCATTGCAATAATTATTACATATTATTAAGGCCAGTTATGGATTATATCCGTAATTGAAATTCTATAGGTTACCGTGATTGAATAATTATGTCATTAGGTAATTAATAGGATCGATATCTGTATAATAATAATAATAATATTATCATCCTGAAGGAAATCAAAACATTTCTATCTCATAAAAATGACATTTATATGAAATACGTAATAATAAAGCCCCCGTCTATCTAGCGCCATATCATTGTGAATTTGATTGACACTTTCTGATGGAATATGTGCGAATGAAAATGAAAATAGAAAAAGGAATATTTTTTTCGTTGAGAAAAAATAAAAATCTGGTGTGACTGGTCGCACACACCATTCAGAATTGTTCACACCAAATGTTTTGTTTCGACATCAAGGGCGGATATAAGAGAGGGGAGGGGTTAAAGGGACCCCCCTCCCCGCCCGAAATTTGAGAAAAATCCCTCCCGAGAAACTCCTCTGGATCCGCCACTGGTCGACATATACTTAATAGATTAGAATTTTTTCTTTAATTCGTTAAAGGTCTTTTTCGGCATCGGAGGCAATTTAGACCCCTTCCCTAGTTATTTCAAGATTGATTGGTATTCAATTCAATTGAAATCAATTTTATCGCCGGGACGGGATGCGAACCTACGACCCTTGGTGAAAATACCCAACACGCTTACCACTACACCAAGTCCCGAGGGCAACATTATTAAACACAAGAGGAAAAGCCTGCGCCCCTGGACCCCTTTGGCGAGCAAATGCATCAAATTTGTTCTTGCTTACTGTTTGGAAATTTTAAATTTCCCTGACTTAGTTTTAAATTTCCCTCTTTGACTAAACTTCCTTTTATTCTGGCCAATCAGCGCCCTGATAGGCACATACTCACAGAGAGAGGAAGTCAGCCACTAGCGCTTTATATTATAGTAGATTTTGTTATCATGACAATCCTATCAAGTACAAGAGTAAAGTATGCTGCAAACAATTTCAAGAGTGAAATGGAGCATCAAAAAAATAAGTGATTTATGAATTTTAATCAAAATAGTTTGAGCGAATTTTGAGAAAATCGAAAAAAACTGAAAAAATACATCAGTAAAGTACTAGTACTCTTTGACCGATTTTGTTCAAAAGCTTCGTATTACATCACATGGAGGTACGGTGAGGGACAATATTAAGTCCTACCCATACTTTTTCTTTTTATTTCGTTGTTTTTATAAAAGAAAATGAAAATCTTTATTGAAAATTTTCTAGGTTTGAACCATGAAAGTTTCCATTAAAAAATATATAATATTTTTTTTTTTAAACAATGAAATAATCACAAGTAGAAAACGCTTGGGTGGGACTTAATATTGTCCTTCACTGTACCTAACTTAAATATAAAATTTCACCATTATAGCTCTTTTCGTTCTTAACAGATTTTGCGGGACCTTAAAACATGTAAAATCTCAATATCGAATTTTTGACATGAATCTAATATGTTTATTAAAGCTTTTGTGGTTTGAAATATTATTATTAAAAGAATTTTTAATTATAGACCACATTTTTGTATTAAATATTTATTAAAAATATATAACGTTTTGACTGCTTATTCTGCAGCAGTTATCAAGTACTGTGCACTTGCTCCGACTCAAATGAACTAACTGTCATGTCTGTTACTTGCCTTTTTATATACAGCGACGTCAGCGCCATCTGTCGGCATTTCTGTGAAATTAGATTCAAATTTTCCCGCTATGTTCACTCATTTCCATGAAGTTAGTCACAATTATCAAAGCAAGTGTTGCACAGTATTTATATATTTTTAATAAATATTGAATACAAAAATATGGTCTATAATTACAAATTCTCCTAATAATAATGAATCTAATACTTTGTAAGTAAGAGAAAGTAAAATTGTGACTGGCTTAGAAGAACGATGCAGTTGTAAACAGTGATGCCATTTAATCAATAGATTCTTTTTGTTCGAGCTCCATGCTCTAATGACATGTTTGGCCTACTCTCTTTTTTTATATCCTGAACAATTATGGACTGATTTTATTTAATGGATTGAAATGAATTTACGGTCGATCAAAAATTAAAAAAAAAAAATGATATATTCCTATCGTGTGTATTTATCGCGCCCTTTGCACCCTCTATAGAGTTGTTAAAATGATTTTGGCCGAAATCCAAGAATAATATTATCATTCATTTTTTTTTTTTAACTGATAAATAATTGGCATTTTAAAAATGGAATATTGGGATAAAAAAATAATTTTGAGGGATTAATTTTTAATTGAACCACAAAGGTAAATTTCATTTTGGCTGAGGGAAGTTTCTCTAGATAAGAGACATTGAAAAAAAAATTGTTTTCTGTACCAACTGTTGATGCTTCTTTTGGATCCAATATACACTGGGCGTAAAAAAAAAACGTAACATTTTGTTTCTTCTTAAAAAGACCTGCTCTAATCTACCTTAATGATACTCTATTTTAAGAAACATTTAATATGAAATATCTTATTTCTAAATAAATTTAACACAAATACAAATTATTTTAATCAATTTAATACAATTTAAATAAAATAAAGATAAAAATGTCGATTTTCAATTTGAGGAACAAATCAACATAATCTCGATATGTTTTGTTGAAAATTAATTTAAAATTTTGTTTTTATAAGGATTTCCAATAAAATAGACAGAGAAAAACTGAAATGGAAAGATTATTTTAAAATTTTGGAATAAAAATTTTTCGACATTTTTGTCTTTGTTTTATTTAAATTGTAATTATTTATTAAAATGATATGGATTTGTGTTAAATTTATTTAGAAATGTATAAATTATTTAATATAAAATGTTTAATAAATCATTAGGATAGATTAGAACCAAGGGCGGATCAAGGGGAGTAAAGGGGGTAATTGCCTCGCCCCCCCGAGATTCGAAAAAATAGCTTTTTCGAATGCGCTTTTAAAATACCGAAATTAAAAAAAAATAGTGTGCTGTCTGACGAGTCACAACAGATTACCCCCCCCTCCCCCGAGAAACACCTCTGGATCCGCCCTTGATTAAAACAGATGTTAAATTAAAATTAAATGAACAAATTAAACACTAGGTTATTTGTTTCAAAGGTTTTATTAATTGAAAATTAACACTTGATACGTATATCGACAATTCTTTGTCATCATCAGAAGCACAAACCATCTACTCTATCAGAAGTGATTACATTCTAATACATGAAAGTAAAGTACATACAATATATAGTATAATATATATATGTAGTATGGTGTATTTACTATGGAGACTGATAGAGTAGATGGTTTGTGCTTCTGATGATGACAGAGAATTGTCGATATACGTATCAAGTGTTTAATTTGTATATTTAATTTTAATTTACAAAATGTTTCAACGAGAACCAACGGTCCAAAGTTTAAATCTTATTAGAACAGATGCTCTTAAGAAGAAAACAAGTGTTACGTTTTTTTTTTTTTTTTTTTTGACGCGAAGTGTAAAATACAATATTTTGTATTCGAGAGGGGACTGGTATAAGGATTTTTTTACTTTCTCTTACCTATGTGTATATATATATAGGGAGAGAAAGTATTGGATTCATGTCAAAAATTTTAATGAATGTACACGTTTTGAAGTCCCCTGAATCCAAAAAAAGTGGTTTTCTGTCTGTCTGTCTGTGAACAAAATGTCTCAAGAACGAAAAGAGCTAGACTAGGAGGTTGAAATTGTATATTTAATTTTACCAAAGGTAAGAGAAAGTTGTGTGCTGTGCGATCAATCACACAAAATTTTTTTCTTTGATACACTAGAAGCCTTTATTCTGTATTTGTAATTTACATTCGCTTAGTGCTAGACATTGGTAATTGATGTATTTACGTAGCAGTCTCAATTTCGTTAAAAAGGTCAGCCTCGGTGAAAAAGTCCCGCAATTAACAAGGACTAGGTCTAAATGCCCTCTAAAAAAAGGAGTATTTTTTGGAGACTCTTTTTTTTAAACTATATTTTCTCGATTTATGTTGTATTATTATTATTATTTTTTTTTTTTTTTTAATCCTTTAATGTAAAAATAAAAGGTCTTGATATTTTTGGATTTATTCCAACAGCTAGACGCCATTATAAAGATTTATGATAATACCCGATAAATAAAATGAATGAAATTATAATGACAACAATAGATGATTAGTTCTCATTATATTTTATATTCGCTCTGTCGCTTGGTTGGACATACAAACAAATCATAAATAAAAAATGAGCGAATCACTGAGTTGGCATCATTTTTAACTTCATTAATATAAATATATATATTAGGAATATAATTAATGGCAATTCCATAAAACTAAATATGGTAAAAAAAATTATGTCTCATCGGCATCTGAGCGGTTATGGACATTTAACATATTAAACATTTAAGATTCAAATATTTATATCATTTGGCAACCAAATGATTTAAATAAATTTCATCATGGATCCCAACACAACCACAAAACCTTTAAGGTTGTTTCGGACATGAAGGAACTTGTAAAGATTGAAAGCTAATTTTTTAATATGTTATTAATCACTATCACATACGTATAAAATAATTTTTTGAAGCCGATCTGACGAACGGTTATCTTGTAATTAATTATTAAAAAATTGAAATTTAACATGAGGCCTATAGGGAATGTAGGCGAAACGAATTATGTAGCCTGATAAAGAAAAAAAAAACTTCTATTTTTATCAATTAACTTCCGTAAAATACGTTAAAAATAAAATCAAAATTTTCTGAAGAAGGCTTTTGAAAATATTTTAATAAGAAAAACAAAAGATTCACAAAAATGTCAGCCGGCCATATTTAAAAAAATAAATAAATAAGTAAGTGACTCAGAACCGTGCGGCAACATCGCATAAAATAAAACGCGTTTCACGCTTTCACTTACATTTATGTTCCAATTTATGATATTCTTTCTCGCAAACTGCCCGCTCCATTGTGTCTAAACTGATTTGCATTATTCATTGTAATTAATATTATAAATAAAATACAACAGCAAGATCAACATAAACAGCTGTTAAATGCGATGTTGCCAGATCTATATTATATGAAAAAAAAACTTAAGTCAAAAGACATTTATTTATTAAATCATGATAAGCCACCACTGTATACGCATTTTTTGCATTTCTGAGGTTCTTATGATCTGAAACGTAAGATCAACATAAACAGCTGTTAAATGCGATGTTGCCAGATCTATATTATATAAAAAAAAACTTAAGTCAAAAGACATTTATTTATTAAATCATGATAGGCCACGACTGTACACACATTTTTTGCATTTCTGAGGTTCTTATTACTCTAACATAAACAGCTGTTAAATGCGATGTTGCCAGATCTTTTTTTATGTGTAAGAATACTTGAGTCAAAAGTCATTTATTTATTATTTTGGTAATTAAATTATTAACTTAATCCAATGATAGGTCACGATTAAATTATAATAATGAATTTATGCATACAAATTTTTACTTTTATTTAAAAAAAAATTTAGATTCTATTATGACTGTCCGAACAACCTTAAATTATTAATTTTTATTCTATGATATGAAATTAAAAAAGTATATTTTCTTTACTCCAAATATAATTTGCTTTATATACGCATATGTTCTATATTTTTTCGTTAGAAAGAGTTTTTATGTTCGCCCATATTCGTTAAAAAAAGTCTCATCTTTAACAAAAATCCTCTTGAAATTAGCTGAGATTTTCTAAGCAGCATAAAACAAAATAGCTGTCGTAAAATGATTAGGAGTAATGAAAACGTAATGTTTGTTTCCCAACTGTCTCATTCTGGTAACTTGCTTCAAGACTCCTTCCTTTCTTTCTTCCACTTTCTGAATATTATATTAATAGCCCAAGTCTTTTACATTTAAATTTTTCATAATTTAGAAAAATATTTTTTAATGTAACATCTTCTTAATTTTAATTAGTGACATTATATGCACAGTAGTTTCATAATATAATAAAGATACGGTGAGTTGAGAAAGGTAGTCTTTTATTATTACTTTTCATGGAGGTCTATATTTTAAAATCTCGACAATTTTTGACATGAATCCAATACTTAAACTGCGAGTCAAAGAAAAAGTAACACTTTGATTCTTCTTAAGAAGACCTGTTCTAATCTACCTTAATGATACTCTAATTTAAGAAACATTTAATATGAAATATCTTAAACATTTCTAAGTAAATTTAACACAAATCCATATCGTTTTGATAAATAATTACAATTTAAATAAAACAAAGACAAAAATGTCGAAATTTTTTTTATTAACGCCAAATTTCTATAATTTTAAAATAATCTTTCCATTTCGGTTTTTCTGTCTATTTTATTGGAAATTTTTATAAAAACAAAATTTGTAATTAATATCCAACAAAAGATATCGAGATTATGTTGATTTGTCCCTCAAATTGACAATTGACATATTTTTATTTATTTTATTTAAATTGTATTAAAATGATTTGTATTTGTGTTAAATTTACTTAGAAATGTTTAAGATCTTTCATATTAAATGTTTCTTAAATTAGAGTATCATTAAGGTAGATTAGAACAGGGCTTCTTAAGA
>JAKCPI010004574.1:0-20202 GCA_023213315.1 Euborellia annulipes
ATTTATTCCTATAATAAGAGAGAAGAGACAAGTTTATCTCGTTCAGTCGAGCGTGGCCTGCTGGCAGGCACTGCTTTCTTTTTTTGTGTTTAAAGTGAATCAAAGTGAATAATTAATATGAGTGTAACCCACCCTGACCTCACAAATCAGCCAGCACACCCTCTTGAGTGTCTTATTAAAGGTAATTAATATGCATTTTATCGTTGAAAAAAAAATGATAGAAACAAATAATTTGACTGCGAAAAACGATTCTTTTGAATATGAAATTAAATATTTTGTATTTCACTAAGGGTAGAGGGAGAATATAAGCTGTTGAAAGGGGGAGGGGGAGTGTAGGTGTCATTGAAACCAAAATTAGTTTTTTATTTTTTTTAAATACACTTTTTTCTCATTCACACTCAACACTCACACACATATTCTATATTTTTGTAAATCAAATTTCCTTATTATACTTTTACACAGGGGTGGGTGGATTAAGGATTGAAAATTAAAATAAAATAATTTCAAATTAAAATTAAAATAATTATTTATAAATGTATTCAAATTATTTCGCGGTGAAGGCTCGCATTTCCTTAAGGGGGGGGGGGGGGCTATGAAGGCATTAACCAGGGGGGTTAATGCCCCATCCCTATAATGCACAAAGATATTAATGTTTTTTAATACTTTTACTAAAAAATAAGTGCATTCCGTTTGAGTTAAAAAAAAAATTAAATTATATTCAATATTTAGCAAATAGTATAGTAGGATAGAAACATTTTAATGTCATTCTAAAATTTCGTATTACTGGGGCGGAATTAATTTTTTGAAGATTTCGAAACTCTCATAAACAGATAATAATAACACTGGGTAACTTAGGAACCCATCGAATCCCTTGCAGAATTTTGTAGGGATTTTTTTCATTAGGTAGAAAAGTAAGAAATGATTAGTCCACTTAGAATTTTCCTGGGGTGAGTTACCGCATCTTTTTGTATATAGAACTAATCTCAATTCGGATTTGAATTTTTACTTTCTCTTACCCATATGTATAAGTTAATATACATATATATAGAGAGAAAGTATTGGATTCATGTCAAAAATTCGATGTCGAGATTTTGATGGATATACACGTTTTGAGGTCCCCTGAATCCAAAAAAATGGTTTTTCCGACATGGTCTGTCTGTGTGTCTGTTTGGGTTCAATTTAAAGCATGAAGGAATTGAACTAGGAGGTTGAAATTTTATATTTAAATTAAACACCCCCTAGGGGGTGAAAATAAGATTTGAGAAAAATATTTTTCTTCAGGAATGAAAGTTAGAAGAAAACGCAACCGGAATGTTTTCTTTAAAAATAGTATATTTTAACAGCTGACATTTCGGCTTTGGTCAAAGCCATCCTCTGAGCTGTTAGTGGTCATGCGAGGATGGCTTTTACCAAGGCCGAAAAGTAAGCTGTTAAAATATACTATTTTAAAGAAAAATTCTGGTTGCGTTTTCTTCTAACTTGCAATCCTAATACAAATTCCACCAGCCATAAAATACCCTTATACCAGCTTTTTCCAAACTGTGAGGCTCACCTCCCTAGGGAGACGCGGTCTAGTCTAAGGAGAGGCGCGAATATTGGCCCCCAGAACCAAATTTCCCAATTTCCAAATGATTGCTAGTTTTAATATAAATATGAATAAATAAAATATTTTAAAAATGGGGGGGGGGGGCGTCATAAGATTAATTATTTTTAAGGGAGGCGTGGTAACATAAAGTTTGGAAACCACTGTATTAGACGATGTTTTGAAATTTATAAATATGGGAAAATATCTATTTATATTCCTGGCTTCAATCTTTCTTATGAACTAAAAGGGTTAAGTGGTCTTCATAAGATTTCAAAAGCAAAATGAGAATATACATTTTAAGGAACATCTAAAAAATAATTGATTTTTGAATTTTAATCAAAATCTTTGGAACGAATTTTGAGAAAATCGAAAAAAACTGAAAAAGTACATCGAAATTCTTTGGCCGATTTTAATTAAAAGCTTATTTTACGCCCTAGGGCGGCGCCTAACTTAAATATAAAATTTCATCTTCCTAGCTCAATTCCTTCATGCTTAAAATTGAACACATACACACACAGAATATTTTTGATTTTTGAAGCGGGTCGTAATAGATTTATTTATTTATTTATTTATATTTCGGCCTTTTTAAATGCATAATTTGAGGTTTTATTAGTACTTTTTTTTAATAAAAAAAAAAAACACTCACACTTTTTTCTCATTCCTACTCACACTCACACACACATGCAACACAGTCGTTTCGGCAACTTAGGCCATATAAGACTTTGACGATAACGGTTATATTAATTAATAATATATATATTTGGGGTCCAGGCATTCTTATTTAAGCCATTTGGTATCCAAATGGCTTAGATAAAATCATCGGACTGCCAGGGGTCCTAACCCCTGACCCTTGGTTTAGAAGGCCAGCACTCTAGCCACTAGACCAAGCCCGAGGGCCCGAGCCCTGCTTATAAATTTCATTTCATCTTCTAATATATCGGCGGAAACTATATATACGTATGTCGACACAAAAAATCTGGTGGGACAGTCACACCAGATTTTTAAAAATATTTTATTTTGGAACTTTCCGGATTTTCGGCGAGTTTGTTTTAGGCGAGATTTTGCTTTGGGCGAGAAAATTTTCGGCGAGTTATACCGCCCCCATAATAATTTTGTATATTCTACATATAATATTATATGGTTTTCGAATGGGGGGGGGGGGGGGGCGCTTAAAAGGTATTGTGCCCCGGGCGCGCGTTAAGCTCACTACGCCACTGCTCTTTAGAAATATGGCCCTGACGAGATAGAGATCGGATTTATCTATCGTGGAATGTCTTATTTATTTCTAAATAAAGGTGTAAAATGGCTGTTATTTATTAATCTTAGGGAAGGTAGATCAGTCAGCCAGGAGAATAAAAAACTATTTTTAATTTCTTTTGGTCTACGTTTCGGACGCCAATCGCGCCCTTCTTCGGGACCAAAGATTGTTAACAAACACACGTGGATTTTATTCTGGAATATATAAAATATTTGAACAATATTGACATACTTTTTGTGTACGAGAAGAGTTCCCTGTGCGTTATTTTTCCAATTACACAATAAAATCCATGTGTGTTTTTTTAACAATCTTTGGTCCCGAGGAAGGACGCGATTGGCGTCGAAACATCGACCAAAAGAAATAAAAAATAGTTTTTTATTCTCCTGGCTGCAGATCTATCTTCCTTAAGATTTTTTTATAAAGTTATGGTTACCGTTAAATAACTATACACCTAATTAAAATTAAATATACAAATTAAACACTAGGTTATTTGTTTTTTTTTTTTTTTTTTTTTTTTTTTTTTTTTTTTTTTTTTTTTTTTTTTTTTTTTTTTTTTTTTTTTTTTTTTTTTTTTTTTTTTTTTTTTTTTTTTTTTTTTTTTTTTTTTTTTTTTTTTTTTTTTTTTTTTTTTTTTTTTTTTTTTTTTTTTTTTTTTTTTTTTTTTTTTTTTTTTTTTTTTTTTTTTTTTTTTTTTTTTTTTTTTTTTTTTTTTTTTTTTTTTTTTTTTTTTTTTTTTTTTTTTTTTTTTTTTTTTTTTTTTTTTTTTTTTTTTTTTTTTTTTTTTTTTTTTTTTTTTTTTTTTTTTTTTTTTTTTTTTTTTTTTTTTTTTTTTTTTTTTTTTTTTTTTTTTTTTTTTTTTTTTTTTTTTTTTTTTTTTTTTTTTTTTTTTTTTTTTTTTTTTTTTTTTTTTTTTTTTTTTTTTTTTTTTTTTTTTTTTTTTTTTTTTTTTTTTTTTTTTTTTTTTTTTTTTTTTTTTTTTTTTTTTTTTTTTTTTTTTTTTTTTTTTTTTTTTTTTTTTTTTTTTTTTTTTTTTTTTTTTTTTTTTTTTTTTTTTTTTTTTTTTTTCCCCCCCCCCCCCCCCCCCCCCCCCCCCCCTTTTCCCGCCTCTTAACTCAATTGGCAACACTGCTCCTGTCAGCGGGCAACTATC
The DNA here is from genome assembly GCA_023213315.1 of Euborellia annulipes. Classification (NCBI taxonomy): domain Eukaryota; kingdom Metazoa; phylum Arthropoda; class Insecta; order Dermaptera; family Anisolabididae; genus Euborellia; species Euborellia annulipes. Next base: position 3,994 of record JAKCPI010004574.1, read on the forward strand.
AGATAACTTCTGTCGAAATTTGAACCAGCTGGGTCTTTTAGTTTTTGTTTGACATCCATTAATAGCAGACTAACTCGTAATTTGAGGAAGAAAATAGAAAAAAGTGAATTTTCAGTTTCCATGGCAAAAATCCATGAATTGGGATGCGAATTGCTCCCTCATCCGCCCTATTCTCCGGATTTAGCCCCGAGTGACTATTTCTTCTTTCCAAACCTTGGCGGAAAGAGATTTGACTCCAACGATGATTTTGATTCCCTCAACAAATCTTATTTTTTTGGAAGGGTAAAAAATTGTAGAGAGAGAAAATTTTTTTTTTTTTTTTTTTTTTTTTTTTTTTTCAACGTTGTTCGTTGAAAAATAGAAATTAAATTTTTTTTAACTTTTAACATGTTAAGCCAATATTAGTGTTACCAAATATATCTATGACTCAGTTAAAGTCCGAATCGAGGTATTTTGAATACTATTATCTTATTCAAATAATAGATCTCGAAAAATATTTAGGAATAATTTTTTATTCAAAAACCCGTGTTTCATTCAAAAAGTCACGAACTTATTGACCTGCCCTCGTATATATTATAGATCATTTAGAACAGCATAAAAATAAATAAATATAGGCTTATAAGGGATCTGATAATCCCGGCTGATAGACAAGCTTGTCATCTTTTGCAAGAGTGCTCAACTATTAGGCCGTTAATATTAAATAGCCTAAATACCAAAATTTATTTTTTACTTTGTCACCATTATATTTAATTATAATAGGTTGGATATTAATGATTTTTAGATTTAAAAAAAAAAAAATACAATTTTCATAATAGAACGTTTTTTGCATTTCTATAAATGCCAAAAAAATATTTTTTAATTAATCGTAATTAAAAAAGAGCATTCGATTATTAAAATGCTCACAAATTTAAATCATTAAAAAAAAGCATAAAAAATTCTTAAAAAATTACTCAGAATTTTCGGACTAAAGATTTAATGTACTTAGTGCCCTCGTGAAGACCCTCAAGCCCCGCTTTATACTTACACGTAATAAAATGGATGGCTCCTGCGAGTCGTTTGAAGGTATACCGTGGATTACGAAATGTGTATATAGAAAAAAGCAGCCCATTAATAACATGAGAAGACTAATAATTGAAAAAGACGCTTCAGAACGATTATAATCTAAAACAAAACAAAAAGCATTAGTTGAATATTTGTTGGGGCATTGGCCAAAGAGTAAATAAAAAAAGCCTTGCTTACTAAGTATGGTCCTATCGATGGATGGATCCGAAGCAATTTTGGAATCATCTGCGATCATTTCATGTAATTTGCATTTGCCTGCAAAACAAAAACAAAATTAGAAATGCTTTATTGTCAACGTTTTTAACTTTTTAGATCTCCCTAAATGTACTTTTCCATACGATATCTTAAAAACATAACAAACTACTGTAGCTTGATGTGCAGTACTAAAAATTTTACAAATTTTGCAATAAGATTTATTCTTTATCTAACATTCATATTATCGAGATTTTGATGGAAATACACGTTTTGAAGCTCCTTGAGCCTAAAAAAATCGGGTCTGTGTGTTCAAAAAAAAAAAAACATGAAGGAGATGAGCTAATAACAAAGGGAGTGCACGGCCTTCCACTCACCTGTTTGAACGAAAATTTTTTTAAGTGTAGTACTTAATGAAAAACAAATTCTGTTAAAGCGAAAGAATGCGCTTTTCATCCGTTCGTCTAAAAAAATGTAAACGCGAGATCTCGAGTTCGAACCTTGTCTTGGGATACTATTGTTTTTTGTGTAATTATTTTTTTTTTTTGTTTCTAATAAATAAATAATTATTGACATTTAATTTTTACATGTTGTTCTATATATTTAAAGAAAATTCGAATTCTTTCTGTGAAAAATATAATATAACGAAATATTTAATACATATTATATGAGAAATATATTACTATTAATTGAACACAAATAAATTTACAATATTTACAATATTAATTTAGCATATTAGCATTAATTGTATATAATACATAAAGGTCAGCATACAGGGCCGGAACTAGGAGATTTTTTAGGGGGAAGGGCAAAATTTAATTTGCTGCCCCCTCCTTAAAATTTTCTATACAAAATTCATATCATTTTACCTTTTTTTTTTTAGTAAATCTTTCTTTAATTGCCGCCCCCTGATATCTGCCGCCCGGGGCACATGCACCCACTGCCCCCCCCCCCCCGCCTAGATCCGGCCCCGTCAGCATATACAAGTATAAATTGCAAAAATAAATCAAAGAAACAAAAAAAAAAAAATAGTTTCTCACGACGAGATTCGAATTCTCGCGTTTACAAAATATGAACGCTACCAATCTAGCCACCGAAAATTTGATTGTTAGCAACGGTTTAAGACATGCTGGCAAATCTTTAACATTTTTTTTAGACGAACCGTTGAGAAGCTCATTCTCTCGCTTTAGCAGAATTTGTTTTTCATTAAGCACCACCCCTCACATAAAAAATTTTTTCGTTCAAATCGATGCACTCCCCTTGTAAATTGAAATTGAGTTAGGGGAAGCTTTGAAAATAAAATCGACCAAATTGTACAAAGGAGTCTTCCACATATTACTTAACTCGTTGGGCGGGAGGGGTCTGGCCAAAACGTTACTAATTGTGACAAGGGGGACCCGGGGGTTTCTCTAAGTGCGACATAACAATTCAAAGTTGAATTTATAAAATTTTGTGAAAAAAATCTGGTGTGACAAGCACAGAACACAACTTTCGATTACCGAAGGTGTCGACATGTATTTAGTTCCCGGCAGTAGGGAATATTTGAATTCAGATGTAAAATTTATAATTATGGGAAAATATTTATATTTTGTTACCATGGCAACCATTTCTCCTATCTTTCCTATGAAGTACAAGAGTAAAGTGTGCTTCAAACAATTTTGAGGGCAAAACGAGAATATACATTTGAAAGAGCATCTAAAAAATAATTGATTTTTGAATTTTAATCAAAATCGTTAGAGCGAATTTTGAGAAAATCGAAAAAAACTGAAAAAGTACATCAGTAAAGTACTAGTACTCTTTGGCCGATTTTGATTAAAAGCTTATTTTTCCGGTCCCGGGGGGTGTTTAACTTAAATATAAAATTTCAGTCTCATAGCTCAATTCCTTCATGCTTAAAATTTGACACACACCCACACACCCACCCACCCACCCACCCACACACCCACAGACAGACCATGTCGCGAAAACCACTTTTTTGGATTCAGGGGACCTCAAAACGTGAAGATCCATCAAAATCTCGACATCGAATTTTTGACATGAATCCAATACTTTCTCTCTATATATATATTACATATATACATAGGTAAGAGAAAGTAAAAAAGGTAAAATGATATGAATATTTTATAAGAAATTTTATTTGGTAGAGAGGGGTAGTTCTGTGTTGTGACAATATTTATAGGGGGGTTTGTTTGTATGTGACTAACTCTGACAGGGGGAGGGGGGACTAGAAAATCGTCAAAAAAAGGCGTTACGTAATATGTGGACGACCCCTAATAGGCCTACTCGTACATTAGTATTTTTTTAGTTTTTTTTTTTTATTTTCTCAACATTCGCTGTTAATCCTTAAAAAAAAATCGAAATTGAACTATGTGATCTAAGTATCTGTTTTTTTTTTCGTCTACGAAAAATCAAAAACTAATTAAGCTTATTCATTTGTTTTGAAATTTTGCAAATTTTTCTTTCATAAAATATAATTTTTTTTTTTATATATTTAGAATCTAGAATTTCTCACAATATTATTTGCATCTAAATTTTTTTATAAGTTTATATGCGTTTGTTTTTCAAGTCTTTTCGGCATCTTAGGCCATATATACAATTTATTTTAGGTACGATAATATTGGAGCTCCAGGGACATTTGATACCCAAATGATTTAAATAAATATTCATCAGACTGTCTGGGGTCGGTCACAATCCATGCCAAGGGCGGATCCAGTGGAGTTTTTCGGGGGGGGGAGGGGAGAAGGTAATCTGGTGTGAGTTTCTTTTACTTTCGGTAATTTAAAGTTGCATTATTTAAATATTTTTTCAAATCTCGTGGGAGGGAGGGGGTAATTCCCGCTTCCCCTCTTTCTTGTATCCGCCCTTGACCCATGCCTGGGGTAAAGTAACATTTATCAACACCTCTAGCCTTTCGACCACTAGGAGGTGTCCTCGCTTTTATTTTAAATCATAAATGCTCAACAATTTTGACAACAACAACAATAAAATTGTCCTCTTTAGGTTGTTTCGGGAGGGGGAGAGAGGTTATTATAATTTTGTTCAATGATATTCGTTTAAAGAGTGAATGAAGTTCGAGATATATCAATGGGCAGAGTTCAAATAATCTATATTGTATATACAATGAGGCAATATCGGGGGAGGGGGAAGTCTCTCAAGCTCCCCCCCCCCCCCCCCGGCTACGTGCCAGAAATGACTCATAATACGAAGTTTAAGATCTATAGTTAATCGGGAACTGTTTTAAAAAGAATACCAACAGTATATTAATTCAATGGAATGTTTATATTTTGTTAACTGGTAACCGTTGGCTCTAGTTGAAACATTATGATTTAATAGGAGATTCAAATCCAAGTAAGATAGCACAAGGTTTTTTGTTTCAATAATTTATTTAACACTTAATACGTATTTCGACACAAGATGTGTCATCATCAGAAGTGAATTAAATACATAGAATCGCATTTGTCCTTTTTCTTTTTTCAACTGGGGTAGTCAGAGGGGCGTGAAGGAGGGGGTGGGGTGGGGGAAGATAAAGGGATTTTTTCCAGAGGAAAGTCATGCTTGTTGATGAAACAAAAGCCATGAGAACCACATTAGAGATTTCTATTCAAAAATGTCAAACAAAGGTGTTTGATGTAAAATTAACTATTAATTCATTGAATTTTGACCTTTTTTGACTGCTTTGTGAATTTGCAATGTTTCTAAGATATCTAATTTTGCTCCCTTTCTGGTCTCATGGATCAATTCGATGTTCACTATTTTACAAATCTCTATTTTTGTAGCAGTCAAAAAAGGTCAAAATCCAATGAATGAATAGTTAATTTTACATCAAACACTTTTGTTTGACATTTTTGAATAGATATCCCTAATATGGTTCTCATGGCTTTTGTTTCATCAACAAGCATTCCTCTGGAAAAAATCCCTTTATCTTACCCCCCCGCCATCCCCCTCCTTCACGACCCTCTGACTGCCCCTGTTAAAAAAAAGAAAAAAATGCATTTCTATTCCACATCTTGTGACGAAATCAAGGGCGGATACAAGGGAGGGAGTAAAGGGAGTAATCACCCCCCCTCCCCGAGATTTAAAAAAAATACTTTTTTTCAAAAAAAAATTTATTTTTAATGTAAAATTTTAAAAATTAAGGGGATTCAGGAGCGACGTCTAAACGTACTTAAAAAAAAAACTAGACTATTATAAGGGATTTTTCAATGCGGTTTTTTTTTTAAATGAATCAAATTCATAAGAGAAAATAAGAGATTATTGGGTCATCGAGCTATAATTTTTTTAATGACTTATTAAAAAATTATCGTAATTAATTCTTTTGTTATCAAACAAATACAAAAAAAAAAACAATTTGTCCCCATAATCTTTATTTTTTTTTAAATTTAAAAATGAATTTATTTTTATTATTAATCACATATTAATTAAGAAATTTTTTAAATAAGCTTAGATGATTTATTTAAAAACCAACTGTCTAATTAGTTCAGCATTCTTGCAATAGATGGCAGGCTAGTCTAACAGACGATCGCCAAATGGCCCATATCTGGCCTATATTTATATATTTTTATGCTTTTATAAAAGATACATAATATAAAATAACATTTATAAAGTATTTATTGTTAAAAGATCAATGAAAATTAACCAAATGCATTAAATATTATTAGCTACCATTCTGACATCTCTTGGCAAATTTTTGAATTACTTAATATTTGGGCATACTTTTTATGACACACTACGCCATCTTATCGGGAAAAACATGCGTAACCACTTCGCTCCCTTAGCCCCTTAATACTTAAAAATTTGATTTGTATTTATATTCTGGCAAACAAGTACAGAATGCGCCTTTAAATTACCGAAATTAAGAAAAAATTGTGTGCTGTGCGACCAGTCACACCAGATCCCCCCCCCCCCCCCCCCCTGAGAAACTCCTCTGGATCTGCCCTTGGTCGAAATACGTATAAAGTGTTAAATAAATTATTGAAAGAAAAAACCTTGTGCTATCTTACTTGGATTTGAATCTCCTATTAAATTTATATTTTGTTTTGACATCACATCTCTCTTTTATTTTTTCTTTTCTCTCTATCTTGAATTTTATTTAAAAAACAATTAATGAGAAAGTGAGTTCCTCTCTTCATTTAGAATAAATTGGCAGAGAGAGAGAGAGAGAGAGAGAGGGGGAGGAGATGAAATTGCCAAGAGCCAGTCGATTTGACATTGCTTCAGGATTCTTGCCAAACATTTCCTCTTAAATAACCAACTATCGGCTCATTTCATTTTAAAAATGGGGAATTTCAAACACCTTTTAATAAATTCTCCACTTGCTTTTCTTTCTTTATATCATTCATTGCCTGTCAAAAATAGTGTAATACTTTGTCCTAAGAAAACTTAATCTCGTAAACTATTGTAATAAGTTATACTATTTTATTCATTTCTAGCACAGCTAGAAATAATTTTTAAATAAAACATCAAAACAAACTCTTAAAACTTTAATATTATAATCTCCATTTCTCTTTTTATTTTTCTTAATCATCGTTTCTCGATCTTTAAAACACTCGACTCAAATAATTTTGAGAGAACTCTGCCGAGAGGGTCCTCGAAGTCGGTGGTGGTATTTTTAGGCTAAAAATCTGCCACTATCAGACGGCTTTCTATATATCTATATATCTATATATCTGATAGTGGCAGATTTTTAGACTATAATTCAAACACCCCTTTTCTATATAAAATGAACACCCTTAATTATTTTTTAAGGCGTATATATACGCTGGGTGATAATGAATTTGTGCAAAAAAATCTGATAGATTTCAGGAGCATGGCAATCTCCAACTCGTATCCTGCACATTGCATTAACTATGCAATCGAGCGGTACAAACGAAAATATAATTCTGTTAGTGCAAATTTAACACCTACACCGGTTGATCCATCAACCGGTCAAGATAAACAATTATATTTTTCGTTATGCCATGTTCCTGGGCTCTCAGAAAATATACAAAGAACACTAAAACAGTTTGGAGCACAGACTGCCCTAAAATCACAGACGAGCTTATCTTACTTATTTAACAACAAGGACAAATTTCCCTTCGATAACAAATTTGATGTCGTTTATTTCATCAAATGTTTAGACTGTCCATCACCAACTAGAGGATATGTAGGTCAAACGGGGTGTCATATTAATCAAAGAATGGCGGGTCATAGGAGTAATATCAAGTGTAAAAAAACTTGCACGGCGCTCTGCTCACATTCCTTAGAAAATAATCACAATTTCGACATAGACAATCCAAAAATTCTCCTGCAGATGAATAACACAACGAAACGTTTATTTGCGGAGAAATGCTTCATCAAAGCACTGGGGGACCGGGCAATAAATTTGACTGATTGTGTGGGGCTTAGTAATTTTTATATTTCATTTCTTGATGGCCTGGGAGCCAAGTTGTGTGTGTGAATTAAATAAGTATATAATCTGCTCCATCACCATCTCGAAAATCCCTTTTTTATTTATTTTATTGAATATAATTATAGTTGGTGGCAATGTTGTCTTTCAGATAGTTTTTGATTAAAATAAAATTGTAAACAATTTTTAATAATTTTATATTTTTATATAAAAAATTCGAATATCAAATTTGTGTCAACTCATTGCCATTGACTTTTGCTCGGAGGGATTTGCTTGGGTTAGGTTGGATTATCGCCTTTCAATAAACAAACATGAGTTCGGTATACCATCATCACCTCTGACCCTATAAGAGGTCATTGTACAAAATATTTACTATAATATCAAATGTAATAAATAAAATCTCTCATTAACAAAAACAATTTTGTACCTCAAACTTGGCGCTTCGTATAAGCTGATTGCATTGCCTTGTATTTTATACAAATAATTTATGTATAATACACATCTACTGACAACTCCGCAATATAATAATAATAATAATAATAATCCTTTCCCTTTATTCCTCCATAAGAGTTTGCTCAAAGACCTTCATCACAGCGTGAGCCATATTGATGACAGGTTCAAGAGCTACATTTGTAACAATATTTTCAAATTATAATCTACAGAATACATTTTTCTTTCTTTTAATCACACTCGACATATCCAGAATGACCAGGTTCTCGGCAATGATGACCAGAGAGAACAACAATTCAAACACATACAAAAATGACCGGAGTCAATATCACATAGTTATCATAGAGAAAAAATAAATAAACAAGACAAATGACCAGAATAAATATCACATAATTATCACAGAAAGAAGAAAGAAAGAAAATAAATGACTAGAATGAGAATCACATATGAATATCACAAAAGAAGGAAATAAATAATTAAAAAATATCACAGACGAAATAGACTAGAAAATAAATAAAATAAAAATAAAAAATGACTAGAATGAGAATACAGGTCAATAAATAAAATAAAAATAAATAAATAAACGTACAAAAATAAAAATATATGATAAATAAACAAGAAAAACAAAAGAGGACAACAAACAAACAAAATAACTATACGATATAAATCTAGCCAAGTTCAGTCAGCATAACAGATTCCTTAGACAATGATATGGTATGAAATTAATATCAAAATCATCCAAAGACATAAGGTCATTAACTGCATGTTGGCATCTTATTATTGGGTTGTTCTTGTTTATTATGTTTACATAAAAAATACTTTTTGACCTGCACTGCCAATTACATTTAAAATTTACCCTCTCAAGTATATATATGACTCAATGCTTTGTCATTTGAGCTCACACTGTATGTATCAGTCATATATTGTTTGTAAATATTCAAATAATCTTTTGTTATTTTGATTTTTCTAACTCAACAATGCTTTCAGCTCAAAATGGACTGATGATGGTTATATTTCATTAAAACCGAAACTGTTTCCTCAATAGAGAGTTTCATTTCGTGGAGACTAACTACCTGGCTGCTTGCTCCTTTATCCTCTTATTGTCAAATATTTAAGAGAAAGCATCTATTGCTAAAATTAAAGGAGCAAAGTCCGCCAAATACAGGCTACACAGCTAGTTGATGAATGGAAAGCCTGGTGCAGATAGATGAGCGATAAATGACAGCGCAGGTATTTTCAGGCCAAATTTATTCCACGTTTCGGGAGTCTAAACGCCTCCCTTCATCAGGACTAATGTCGTTTTTAATAAATTAACTCCTACTGGTTTCGTGATACGAGAATGAAATTGATAGTCCGAATTCGCCTGCTGGTTGGTAGAAAGGCATTCACAAACCGAGCTCTCACTAATAATACACCGAGGTGCAAAAAAGTGTTTTCTTTTAAAAAGACCTATTTTAATGATAATGTAATTTATTAAATATTTAATATTAAATAATTTATACATTTCTAAGTAAATTTAACACAAATCCATCAGATCATTTTAATAAATAATTACAATTTAAATAAAACAAAAACAAAAATGTTGAAATTATTTTAATAACGCCAAATTTCTAAAATTGCATATCTTTCTATTCAATATTTCTCTGTCTATTTTATTGGAAATTCTTATAAAAACAAAATTTGTAATTAATATCCAACAAAACAAACAGAGATTATTGTTGATTTGTTCCACAAATTGAAAATCGACATTGTAATTATTTATTAAAATGATATGGATTTGTGTTAAATTTACATAGAAATATATAAATTGTTTTTTGAGGTTGTGGCTGTGATGTGATTATAATGGAGAAATGGAGCCAAATTTGAATGAATAAAACTCCGAGAATAAGGCGTTTCGGCCTGAATTTATTTGGCCATCTTCAGTTATTGGGAATTATCCACATAGTGCAAGTGCACATGTGATCAAACCAGGACTCGACAATAATAAAATTTATTTGCTTCATACAAAATTAGATGGCTCCTGTGCTCAAGCTCTGAGATAAAATATTTATTATTGACAAATCTCGGTTTGATCACATGTGCACTTCCACCAAATAAATTCAGGCCGAAACGTCTTATTCTGGGAGTTTTATTGAACCTGGATTATTCCAAATTGGCTGATATCTCCATTTCTCCAGTATGTATAAATTATTTCTTTTTTTTATGGTCTTTTTCGGCATCTAAGGCCATTTAGACCCCAGCCCTATTTATTTCATATGATTTGTAGTCAAATCATATGAAATAAATTTTTCTCGCTTGGGGCGGGAAGCGAACCCGGGACCCCGGCGCGAGAAGCTAGTGTCTTCTCTCTGTGCCACGGGTCACGGGCAATTATTTCATATTAAATGTTTAATAAATCACAGTATCACTTAGATAGTTTAGAATAGGTCTTTTTTTAGAAGAAACAAAATGTTCCACTTTTTTGCACCTCAGTATAATAATAATATTTAATTTATATCCTGATGAAGGGGGCGTTTAGTCCCCCCGAATGTCGACTAATTAGTGGAATAAATTTGGGCTTTAAAATAAATTAATAATGTTCGGAAGCGTTGTCTTAAATAGACTAATGTGCACACAAATATTTAATCAGTCAGTCTCTTCAAAGAATACTCACGCATGAAGACGATCTTGACAGGCTGACTACTCGTGGTAACATTGACGAGCGTGTTAACAGTCCTATTCAAGATTGGCACATCCACAGCACCACCAATACCCGTCACTACACTGGCATTAGTCACAGCTGTTGCAGTTTTTGGTGTGGTCCCATTGGTAAATGAGGAACGACATATCCTCCAGATGCCTGAATTGCTTCTAAGGAAATAACGTCTCGTCTCTGGTACCCAAATGCCATCAACGCCGCCCCTAACGATAAACCAATAATCGGTGGAAATGGCAGCCGCCCAAATAATCACTGAGAGGCCGACGAGAGCAGTGCAGATTAAGAGTAACCGTCGCTCTAACAGATACTGTTCCTGCACCTGCTTCTCCTCCGGCGTCATACCCGTACTCGTCCTGTCGTCGCCTCCTGCAACAAACAATCTCCTTTACTCTCCTTTACCTTATTTGCCCTTATTTAAATCTTCTTTCTTAATCTTAAACTCTTTGGCAAATGGACACTCGATAACGAATAAAAAGATGCGCCACCTGTCAAGGAGAGGAGGGAAATTAAATTTAACCTTTGCTTAAAAGGGGGGGGGAGGATATTTGAAAGAAATAAATGAAGAGAGAGAGAGAGAGAGAGAGAGAGAGAGAGAGATGCTTGCATAAGTCTTTCATAAAAAAAAAAAATTCCCCTTGACAAAAGACTTTATTTTCAAAGAGATTTTCTTTTTATAAATGTTTCTTATAAGATTAATGTCTTTTTTTTCTTCTTTTAATTTTTTATTTTTGCAAATCTTATAGGTACAGCTGGTAGCCAGCGTATTTTGATAATTTGCTAAAAAAAATGTTTGCATGACACGTGACAAATTAAAATTTAAGCCTTTGAGATTGCTCCTTGACATCGCCTGCAATTTCTAATATATATTTATAAATTTGGCAAGAATAATATAGGCCTTTTGTGTACGTCACGTCTTACAGTCTTTACCATACCGATGGTAAGAGAAAGTTGTGTGCCAGTCACACCAGATTTTTTATATTGATTTATACTCAAACTATAGATTTAAAACAAAAAATCTGGTGTGCTGGTGTTACTTCGGTAATTGAAAGTTGAGTATTGTGCTTGGCACCCCAGATTTTTTGTGTACATTAGATATATATCCCTAAGAAGTAGGCATTCGTTTGATCGTTTGGGGAAAGCGTTTTGCATAATCAGCAGGCGTACTCGGTAAGTGCTGCCTCTAGTGTCCTTTTTCCTATTTATCTTCACGGCTTTAAGAGGGAGGCAATATGAACAAGTTCCCTTCTTCACTTGACATTAACATACATTTTTAATAAAAATAGAATTTAATACACTTTTATTAATAAAATTTGTTTAGATAGAGGTGAAAAGCAGGTCCTTTGCACTTTAAGTCGTTAGCGACAAAAAAGGAAAAACATTTGCAGTCGACATACGGATTATCAAATCTAAGAACTCGGTTGAATTAATTTAATAACAAGCTAACGCATTTAACACGATAACAAAGTTCTTCACTTTATAATTAAAAAAGTTGAATTCAAAGGAATTTAGACGGATCGGCGTTTCTCAACCTCCTGCCCTGAGAAAATAGAGAGTTGAAAGTAGAGGGGCTAGTAAAAATATTATTTAATTGTTGCATCGACCCAAATACATCTCTGTGTGACTGGTCGCACCACATTTTTTGTTTCCATGGATACACTTTTGTATTTGTTTTATTTCTTGTTACAGGAGGTTGAGGTCTGCTTCTCCCTTTGGTGCACTGGTTTATACTACGACGTACGGTATGTTCTGCCCTCGCTGCTCGGCTCTTTCTTTTGGTGAGCAACTATTGAAATTCTTATTAATTTTCCAAAATGTTTTTAAAAATCATTTAATGTAAAGAAAATATTTTAACAATTTCTTCACCCTCTAAAAGTTTAAATAATTCAATTATCCAGTCACATTTATTTAGGCCTTGCCCAATGCAAGTAACGAATGCGAGTTTAATATAAAATCTAAACTTTCCAAAGGTTCAAGAAGGGGAGGGGGATCGCAATAATTTCATATTATTTTATTATTTGAGAGAAGGCTCTCTCTACGAGGGAGGATAAAATAAATAGGTAAATGGAATTGTTGAAATGTCTTTCTCAAAGGAATTTAATTTATGAGCTCTCTGAGATGAAAAAGAAAGAAAAGAATGTAGATGATTAAATTTTTATTAAAACATATTTCTGGCTCCGTTTTGCCATTCGTGAGAGTCAGTCATAATATTTTGGGATTCAAAATTCAACGAATTCGCTTCACCTACGGAGGTTTATGCATTTTTGGCTTTTAGTAAATATCAAAATCTGGTGGGACTGGTCGCACTCAAGGGCGGATACAAGGGGGGGGGGGTAAAGGGGGTAATTACCCCTCCCCCGAGATTCGAAAAAATACCTTTTTTCGCAAAAAAATTTATTTTTAATGTAAAATTTTTAAAATTAATACTTAAAAATTTGATGTGTATTTATATTCTGGCAAACAAGTACAGAATGCGCCTTTAAATTACTGAAATTAAGAAAAAATAGTGTGCTGTGCGACGAGTCACACCAGATTACCCCCCCCGAGAAACACCTCTGGATCCGCCCTTGGTCGCACTGCACACTTACCCTAGCTAAGAGAAAGTTGTGAACTGTGCTTGTCACACCAGATTTTTTGTGTCAATATATATTTAGTTTTCGCCAATACTTAAAAAAAAAGAAACACTCACACTTTTTTTCCACATTCACACAGACTTTTCGACAACTTAGCCCATTTAAGACTTAACGATAGTCGTATGTTTAATATATCCATTTGGGGTCCAGGCATTCTTATTTAAGCCATTTGGTATTCAAACCCGCGACCCTCGGTATAGAAGGTTAGCACGCTAACCCCTACACCAAGCCCGAGGGCCCGCCGATCTGTTAGAATTCAAGATGTAAAATTTATAAACATTTATATTTATTTATATTTTGGTACCATGGCAAGCATTTTTCCTATCTTTCCTATGAAGTGCAAGAGAAAAGTGTGCTTCAGACAATTTTGAGAGCAAAATGCGAATATATCAATACAATTGAAAGAGCATGTTAAAAATAATTGATTTTTGAATTTTAATCAAAATCGTAGATTGCTCTTTAAAATGTATATTCTCAATTTGGCCTTGAATCTCACTTTATTATTATTATTCTACTTTATAGGAAAGATTCAGTATGAGGCCATGCTAACAAAATATAAATATTTTTCTGTTTATAAATTTTACATCTACTGCATGAAACTATCAATAAATACATACAAAAACTCTGGCGTGACTTGAAATTAGCGCAAATAAGAGATGTGCGACTAATCACACCAGATTATTTCTCTTATTACAATTATCTAAAAGCTGTTGATCGTTAATCGCATGAATTGAGCGCAGATGGCGTCTCACTTTTTAATTAAATATTTTGTGTTGACTGGAGGGAAGGGAAATAAATGATTTCTTTCATATTAGCCAAATTCAAACGAGGATTAAAGCATTTTATTCAATTCGATAAGCAATCTCTCTGATATTCCTATCAGAAACAAAATGATGACGTGACAGCATTAATTTATTCATTTTTCAAATTCGAATTTGCATTAATCAAAAACAAAATGACAATGGTCCCTTCTCACTTGAATATTTTAATAAATTTGAATATTCGAAAACAAAATTTAAAGACGTTGTCTCTTGTAAGGTAAAAAGGTCTATCGCCAGCAGTCGAGGAAGACAATAAGAGGATTGAAAAATGAAAAGTTTTTTTCTCTATTTGTTTAATCCACACAGCTGACGTTTCGGTTCCCTGTTTGAACCATCTTCAGAGTCATTATGCAAGTGTCACAGTGGATTTTATACATTGTTAATCCAAACCTTTATATAATACCTAGTAAATATATACACAGTATGCGCTGATATGCGATTACATAAGTAAACCATTCATGCTCAAGGGCCCACAACTTGTGAGTACGTGGATGGCGACCACGAGCTACCCGAGCTGCCGAGCTGGGACGGGCAGTCTGTCCCTTCCTTCTATATTTTCAACAGCCGGCCTGTTCTATTCCTTCCGGTCGCAAAAACGCCATTCCGCCGACCCCGCAACGAGGGAATAAGGCCAGGAAAGATCATTCATTTATGTACTGTACCTAGTCGTCGCATACTGTGTATATCATCATTACAATATATAAAGAGCATGCCTCTGACTTCCTGTCCCTGTGTGTATGTGCCTATTCTCTCACTGATTGGTCAGAGTTACAGGAACAAGGAGTCAGAGAGGCAAATTTAAAGTGGCTTTGCCGCTTGTATTTATTATATAAAAGTTTGGTTCAACAATATATTTAAAATCCACTAGGACACTTTCATAATGACTCTGAAGATGGTTCAAACACGGAACCGAAACGTCAGCTGTGAAGATTAAAAAAAAAAAAAAACTGGTAGTATTTAGTGTGTAGTGTGTTATAGTAATTTTTCTCTTGAACCTGTTGGCAGCTCTTATGCGGCAGGAGAAACATACATTTTAACACACTTCAGCCCTGAGAGCATAAAACAAACAAATAAGTTGATTTTACTTTCTCTTACCTATATATATTAGTATTGAATTCATGTCAAAAATTTGATGTCGAAATTTTGATATTTATACACGTTTTGAGGTCCCTGAATAAAAAAAGCGATTTTCGCGACATAGTCTGCCTGTCTGTGTGTGTGTGTGTCTGTATCCATGAAGGAATTGAGCTAGGAAGTTGGAATTTTATATTTAAATTACGCACCCATTTTGAACAACATCGGCCAAAGAGTACAATTACTTTACCAGTCACACCAGATTTTTTTTTAATATTGTAAAATTTAAAGTTAAATAATTTTCCAGACGAAAAGAGTTTAAAAAAATTCCAAATATTTTTATACCCTTAATCTATTTTTACGGGATGCGATGCGATGGTTGTGGTTTGGTTGTTACGTGAATCTCTCTCTCTCTCTCTCTCTGTTTTTTGCTTTGTATGTTTCACTGGTTAATGGATTTCTATTTTGTTTGTCCTGACTAAAAAGCCTCGCCCCCCCCCCCCCTATGAAAATCCATTAGAAACAATTTCCAAGGTTTTTTTTTTTTTTTGTTTTTCTTTCGTTAGTTAATAATAATAAATTCCATTACTTTTTGCAATATTTCACCTGCATTTGATGGAAGAAAATATTTTGCATTCCTAAAATAATGGATGTAAACGAAACGCAAGTGGGCGAGGCGAGCTACAAAAAGGCTTTTTATTAACTCTTGACAGGACAGGAAGCAACGCACCCGAGGAATTCTATTTCACATTTGAGCCTTCTTTCATTTCAATTATCCCTTTTTAACCTGCTTTAACGTTTATATGATATGCAGTAATTGGGGGGGGGGGGGGGGTTGTTTCAGGGCCCACCCATCCAGGAATCAGACGTCCTGGCTGTTGCTCTACTCTGTTTGTG
>JAKCPI010004575.1:0-11763 GCA_023213315.1 Euborellia annulipes
ATTAAAGTTTAAAGCGGTGGGCGATACCGCATTTGCTGCAGTGTGTTACTTAAAAAAAAAAAAGTTAATCTGAACATTCGACCCCGTATATCAATCCCTTCTCAAAAAAAAAAAAAAAAAAAATATATATATATATATATATATATATATATATATATACATGGGTAAGAGAAAGTAATAGCTCAATTAATATTAAAAAAAAGGAAAATATAAAATCAAAATTGACTCATAATTATTATTTTTAGAACCCATTAATCGAAAATAAATTCACTATTTTGTTTTTTTTTTTCTGATATTCATTCTACGATAAAATTTGATTAATTGCTATTTGACTTAAATATAGTTGTCAAAAATAATTTATTCATTGGAAGAAAAAAAAAACACTCTTAAAGACAATATTCTTTTTTCTTTTTAAAACTAATTAAATTTTCATTAAAAGAATATAAATATAAAAAAAAAAAAATTCATTTCAATATTTGAAATAATATAAAAATTTCAATTCAATCAAATCTTATAAAAAAAAATTTGGACTGGCGCCAGTAGAATATTTGCATGCATTATTCTAAAACTATTCAATAAATTAACTTTGTTTTCCGCAAAACGATTGTTAGAAAACTATTAAAATCGGTGTCGCTATAAAAAACAGAATGAATTGAAATAAAATAAAAGATCAGCGAAATCTCTGAGTTTCTTTCTTACAAGTCAATCAATCAATCATTTGGAAGGAAAAGAATTTTGTGCTTTATTGTAATCTCAATAGTAACTTTATAGTGTTTTTATTGTAGAATTAATTTATACACTTAGATAAAACTCAAAACACTAGTTGATATTAACGTTTTTCTGTATTAACACTTGTATATTTCGACACTTAGTGTGTAATTTTTAGTGTTTATACCAATACAAAACATTTTTTTTTTATTAGTTTTAATTAAATCATTTTTTAACTAGAGCCAACGGTTAGAAGTTTCAATTTAATTTATGCATTACGTTGTGACTATTTTCTTAGGGTGACCCATCCCAATTTTCTGCAGCGTCTGGTATTTCTTATCTAACGACCTTGAAAAAAAAAAAAAAAACATTTTACAAAATTATAGTATGGTATACGGGAACATATGTCTCACTTTACATGTAAAACCATGAATGCACTTATGTAGTGTAAGTGAAATGATAAAAATTGCTGTTTTTTCACCGCCACATTTAATTCCGAGTAATATTTCTATATTTATAATAATTTTTGATTTTTGTATAGATAACAATAATTTTCCTATTTCATTATTAATTTTCATTTATTTTAAATTCATACTCCCCCCCCCTCTGTCTCTTTTAAAGTTTTTAAAATTATTTGCCCTTCTCTCGTCGTTTGAGTTAAATTAAAATACCTCAAAAAAAAAAAAAAAAAAAACTTAATGCAAAATCTCATTGAAAACTTTCTTCTTCTAAATACGAATTTCGCGTTCTATCTAATTAAAAATGTTCTTTAATATAGTTTAGAAACATTATTAATTATTTTTTTAACAAACTTTTAGGCAACAATCTACACATTTAGAGTCCCCATTCATTGGAAAATCATCTAGTATACACACTCTTAAAGTGAATTTAATTAAATTTTACACGATTTTCTTTTTTTATTTCTTATAGAAAAAAAGGAGGTTATTTACTTAAAAAAAAAAGACGCCACCTTACACCAAAAGGGCAGTTTTCTTTTAAAACTTAGAGCCATATACATTCGTCGCCGTCTCTCTCTTTTTCAATTATAAATAAACTCTTTAAAAGTTCATTTACAAAAAAAAAAATATCATTTAAATAAAATTTATGAATCAAATAAATTGTTGAAAAGGGAAATAAGGTTATATTCAATTAATAAAAAAAAAAAGTACTTCTTTTTATGAATGATTATATTCACCATATTTTGAACTTATATTGATGTCAGAAATCTCATAGGGGCATAGAGAATGTTTGTCATTTTTATTTCAAGTCATAAAACATTTAATGTAATTAGGAGTATACTTTTGTCATATTTTTTCATCATAAAACACTTATTGGGAATAGGAGTATACTTCTTTTGTCATATTTTTTCCAAGTTTTTTTTTCTTTATTAAGGTAGGCTGCTTAGGCCATCCTTTGCAACACAATATGTATAATTATAAAATATACATAACTATCCAAAAATACAGTGTCACTTCAAAAGAAAAACAATAGAAATACAATATGAAAAAAAAATTAAAAACCCTAACAATACAATATTACCACAAAATGAAAACAGTAAAAGTACAAGATTAAAACATAGTAAAAAAATACCAATACAATATTAAACAAAAAATAAAAACAAAAACAATTCAATATTAAAACAAAATAAAAAATAAAAACAACAACAATACAATATTAAATTCACCCTTTTCAACAATATTAAAACACAATGAAAACAATAAAAATACAATATTAAAGCAATAACAAAAGGAAAATATTACCACACTCGTGTATAAGTTCATACCTTCACATTGCAGTGTGAGGAATTTTGAAAGGTTTTGATGACTGCAGGTTTAGGGCTTTTGAGAATATTGTGTAAGTTAGGAGGATCGCGGAAATTCAAGTTATAAAACGCTTATTGGGATTAGGAGTATACTGTATTTCTCTGGTCTAGGATAGATATACTATTGTTTTATATAAACTTTTCTTGTTGTCTTGGGTTTTGAGTTTTTCACCAACAACATAAGATATGACCATCATCTGGCTCTTTAAAATATCGAGCCATTCTATGTAAGATTCTTTTCTTTTCTTATATGATCATATCGATGATGTCCAAATATTGAGTAGGGTTGGGTGTCTCAATTCCGTCATTCATGAGCAGTAACAAACAGCTATTTGTTGAAAAGTTATCTAGAACAAATCTCGGATATTGGTCCCTAATAGCAACAAAGTTGAGAATAAATCTTTCTGACTGAAAAATGGGCTTTTATTTTAATTCACTTAAAGATTCCGAAATATCCATCTGTTAATTTCTTAAAAAAAAAAAAAAATGATTTCATAAATATTTTAAGCTCTTATGTATATTAAAATAAACATCAAATTATAAAAAATCAAATGTATTTTGTATTTTTATTATTAATTAGAAATAACTTGATATAAGGCTTTAATTATAATTATTATTTACTCAAATAATGTCTGTAAATTAGAATAACTTAATTAAGTTAGTGGCTTCAAGATCAAATGTTTGACAGGTGAAGGGGAAATGAAATGCATTAAATTTAATAAATTAACATCTTCTCAGTTAATATGTAAATTTCAAGTCAAAGACTTTAAATAGATGATGTTGATGATGATTCCCTTTTGATAATTAGGAAATGGTAAGACAACTTCTTAATAAAGGAAAAGAATTTAAATGGATTTTGAATAAGTTTAATTAACTTGATTAAGTTGTGTATTGAAATAGTAATAAATAAACTAAATTTATTTTTGAGAAAATTAAACATAGACTTTAATACAATAAAAAAGCTATGACCTTAGTTAAGTGCAAGTAAACATAAGTGTCTTGAGAAAAGAAACACTGTTCTGTAAAATATCTTTTGATTTCAAGGGTGTGGAAAATTTTATGTAGTTATGTATCAATACTGTAGAGCGTTAATATTGTGGGAAGAATAGACTAATTGACACCGGTGTCACAGAATTATTGTAGACATGTACAGATACATAACGAAGTTCTTAATTACGAGCACTTAATAGTGAAATTTTTGGTTTTATTTAACTATCAATAGATCTAGGAATATTTATATGTTCGAGAGAGTAAATAAAATAAAAATCAATATCATCACACGAGTGAATTAATAATTTTTTTTAACAACCAAAGTAATTTTATAAACATATTAAAATAAGAAAATTGATTAAAAAATAAATCCCCATTTGGGGATTTGTTAAGATGTTTTTGACTATATACTCAAACATAGGAAAAGAAGATTCCTTATCTATTTTTAATTACAATCCAAGATATTTTACAATTTTTTTATCGTTAAAAAAAAATCTTATTAAAGATGTATTGTCTATCTATATAGAGAGATTGGTCAGACAGTTTGTTAATTAAAGGACCAAGCCTTTTCTAAGAGGGGGAAGGAAACCCTTTGGGCCATTGATTATTGGCTAGAGCAGTAATTCTTCATTAGCAATGGCAAAATCCCATGGGCTTTTGTTTCCCTTGCTATAGGGAGTTATGTCGCCCGGGCACGAACCCCCCCCCCCCCTCCCCCGCCCCCAAATGCCACACCTTAAGGTGGAAAAAAATATGTTCTCTAACTCCAAAAACAACACTACTTTGTTTAATGTTCTCATAAACACACGCACGTATATGAAATATATTAACACTTTTAAAAAAATCATTTTTTATATTTATAAATAAATAAATTTCCAACCTCAAATTTAAATTTGGTTGACTTTAGTTATGAAAAAAACTAAAAACACTGTTATAAAAACACTTAATATGTATTTAGTATGAGATCATAAGATTGTATTGTATTTCTGTATTTGGTGTGAAATATTTGTATTGTACTTTTGATTATGACACACTAAGTGTTGAAATACGTGTTATGACAGTATTGACACAGTGTTTTTTTAGTTTTAATTTATCTTAATAAATTTCAAAGGAATTGTATTATTGAATGCTAAATTAAATTCTCTACAAAAAAAAAAAAAAGATTAATAATTGAAACTCAGAAAACAAAATACCAAAACAGGGGATCGAACCTAGGTCCGTATAAGCGTTAAAACTCTGATTTTATTAGTTTTTCATCATTAGGTGAAGTTGCCGTGTCAGACAATATTAATTAAGCCATTAACAAGTACCCGGGCATGTTGGAGTATTAATTAACATGCCCAGGTTCGATTTCCCGGTTATTTTTTTTTCCTGGTTGTATGTTTTCAAACATTTATTATTTAAAATTTGCTAAATGATTTTTTGGTGTTCTGATAATTCTATTCCACTGAGTATAACTTATATATTATCTAGATATAAAAAAAATAATTAAGAAATATAATTAAATATAAAAAATAAATGAAAAAAAAAAAATAAAAAATAAGGAGAATGAAATATTTGCAGTACCTGATAAAGTCCGAAATGTTGATGTTTCGATTGAAAATATCTAATTATGTTTTAAAATATTAGTGCTTAGTGAGATGATTGAGTCCTATAAAAGAAGACAATAAATGAGATGTCTTTAATGTTGACTAAAAAAAAAACTCCCGACATTTTTTGTCATAATACAGTACAAACAAAACAAAAAAGATCTCATTAACCATTGCGGTAAATCCAATCGATTTTTCCCATTCATCTGTAACGTCGATTATAATGAGCGTCTAAAAATATATTTATTCTTTTTTTTCACTGTTTTTAGGGTCTTCGTCTGTCTGATCGGATGTTTCAAAGGCCAGAGAGAAAGAGGATTTTGGCTTATTTCCAATAGGCCAGGAATAGTTTGCGATCCCCGGATAAACAAGGTGCATTTTCAATCCCCCCGCATAGTGGTGGTCTAATTCACAGTTTGGGCAACATTTCAATTTGGGTCATGCAATAGAAAACCGCAACTAGAAAGCCATTTCCAAAAAGAGGATACATACACACCCACGTACACGGATACACACCCTAAAATCCCACTCTTGAAAAAAACAGAATGGAAATTTAAATAGAAAAATATAAGTCTTAAATTAAATATACAAATTAAACTCTAGGTTATTTGTTTCAAAAGTTTTATTAATTATAAAATTAACAATCGATACGTATCAGAATATAAGTACTTCTGATGATAACAAGGAAATGTCGAAATACGCATCCAAGTATATTCTCTAATAAAAACGGACGTTAAAATTTAACATCATAAATTGGGTGTTAAAAATTAAAAGTAATAACACCAGCTTTAAAAATGCTATTCTCTAAACCAGGATTAACAGCGACGTTAACATTTTTTTTCACCACCAGGTGTTCACGATCCATAGCTATGTTTCGTATTTGGTCGTGTTTTTACAACCTCTTGCGCATGCGCATTATTAAATTAATTTGTTATTTTCAATCTACATACGTATAGTAGACCTATCTGACAAAACCAGTGTTTAAAAAATGCTATTCTCTAAAACAAGGTTTTAACAGCGAGGTTAACAATTTGCTTTTATTTCAAAGGTGTCAAAAGCAAGTTAACGCTTTGGCTTTAAAGTTTTTGCTTGAGGCAAGGAGTTGTTAAAATGAACTAATGATTTTTTTATCAAATTCTTTTTTTCCTCCGAATCGAATTTGAGTCTGGATCGTTAAAGAGAAATTTTGTGTCAATAATAGGGGCCTATAATAATTTTTTTTAATTCAGAAATGAAATCCTTTTTAGAAAAGGATTTTGTTCTAATTTGTCTGGTTTCAATACAAAATCCTAATTGCGATTGCATTGATCGCGATCTTGTATAAATATAACGTAAAAATAATAGTGCGAGTAAGTGTGTGTCATAAATATGACTAAAGGTGTTTATGTAGTTTGTAAGAAAATGAAAACTTCTCTGACAAATGTAAACCAAAGAATTAAATTATGAGATTAAATAGCAACTATCGTTCGACGCATCTTGAGTTTACCCGAAAGATCGTACGTAATGTGATGGATTCACTCTCAAGCAACGCGTTTTTTTTTTCTATCAAATCAAGAAATGCATTTGTGTCAGGTATGCATGAAATCCCACCTCTTTTTTATTTTCTAAAGGGCTTTGTCTAAAAACCACCACGTCTATCGTGTTGATGGAGAAAATATCCAGATATTATCTACACTGGCACCTGTCTTCTTTATTTTTATCCTCATCTGCCAAGACATTGTTTTTTGCCTTCAATGGCGGATTCTTTTTTTTTTTTTTGAGAGATTTTCATTTTAAATCCGAAACAATATAACGAAAAAATGATTAAATTAATAACAAGTTAAGGAATTATGACATTAATGAATTGATAAGATGCGCACTAATTTATAATTATGACTATCTTACTGCAATTGTACACTTACAATACAATATTTAATGACCTGATGAAGGTCACAAAACGTGGAAGCAAGTGGCGCTAAAGTGGATAATTTACGGTTTATGGATCCGGGTGCGAGTTCAGATTGTCGCTTATAATTCAACATTGCTAAAATCTCGCCTTAGGGGAGGAAAGTGGGAGAAAGTCTCACCATACAGGGGAACATTTTGAGATGGCCTAAGGGCCTTAAAAATGGAGGTGACTCCAACTTGGTTAACCCAGGACCTGTTAAGAGGTGTGCGTGTGTGCCCCCCCCCCCATTTCCATCCAAAGTCACAAAACAGAGTACTAAACTATTATAATTATTTTTAGCTTACATTAGAATATTAAAATTCTGAAAGTACCCCTAAAAAATTTTCTACCATTATCAAATATTTTTTTTTTAGTTTTTTGGTATTAACTCCAAAAATGTTTCTCTTAATAAAATAGAAGAGAAATGGTTGCTATTTTTATAAATTTGACTTTTAAGATTCTGGTGTACTATTGGAAACTAAATAAATCTCGTATTAAAATAATTTGTTGTTACAACATATCCTATCTTAGTTATAATAGAATGTTGTTTACTGTGGATGGTATTTACACCAGATGTTTTGATAAATTTTCTATCTTTAATTTTTATTGTACGTTATGACATAAACTTATGTTTAAGAAATATGATATACACAATTGTAAAGAGTATCATACTACAATATAAAGCGCTAGTGGATGACTTCCTGCCCGTGTGTATGTGCCTGTCGGGGCACTGATTGACCCGAAAAAAAGGAAGTGGAATTAGAGGGGGAAATTTAAAACGCCGAAGGCGAGCAAAGGGATACTGGGAGCTTTACCACTTGTATATAAATAAATCAGATGACTAGAATAATGAATTTGGAGCATAATTAACCAGCAGTTAATCGCTCCACCTGACCTCTGTTATTTAGCAGATATTTCGAATGCACATGACATGCATCATCTTCACTGCCGCGAGTGTGGGCTTGGTCTAATTGTTTTAAATGCCTTAGGGGCGTTATACATGTTCATGAGGTGCCTTCTATAAGCTGATGACCGCTCTGTGTACAAAGCAGAATTGATATTATTTGTAGTAAAACAAAGTATAGAATATAATTGAATTATATTAAAAAAAATGAAATTGTTTGAACTCTAATGAAATTCACTTTAGTTTCAATATAATTAGAATTCATTTATTACTTTCTTTTAGCTATATATATATATTATATTAATATATATAGAGGGAAAATATTGGATTCATGTCAAAAATTTGATGTCGAGATTTTGATGGATATACACGTTTTGGTTTTCGCATGTTTATATATTTTATATATATCTTGAATTCAAATGTACCGTACTGTCGGAAACTAAATATGTGTCGACACAAAAAATCTGGTGTGACAAAAACTGAATACAACTTTCAATTACAGAAAGTAAGAGAAAGTTGGGTACTGTGCGACCGGTCACACCAAATTTTTTTTGTTTATTGCTAAGAGGTTTCTCATTTAATATTGCCATCTAATTAATCCTAAATGAAAAAAAAAAAAAAAATTAGAGTGAGGAATGGAGAGGTTAGTTATTTGGCACGTTTCTGGCACGCGAACTTTACGTGCCAAAATTTTTAACCTTAGTGTTAAAGAATGTTGTAATTGTAAACGTCAAGTATGACTGGTAGCAAGTTTTGAATAAAAAAAAAAATGATCAATTTGTCAATAAAATAATTTTTTTTTAAATCTGGTGTGACTGGCACACACAACGTTTTCCTTCGGTAATTGAAAGTTGTCTTCTGTGCATGCCACACCAAAATTTTTTGTGCCGACGTATGTTTAGTTTCCGTTATATTAGAATTCAAAAGTATTTTTTTATATTTTCCTAAATTGTATACTTTCCTTTGGTAGGTGAATTTAACAACTTTTCGACATAGGAGTCATCATCAGAAGGGATTCAATTATAGTCGATTGATGATAACAGTAATATGTTTAAACGGTTAAATTAATTTATAATAAATCCTTGAAACTAAGTAAAGACCGGATTTTAAGCAAAATGCAGAAT
The DNA here is from genome assembly GCA_023213315.1 of Euborellia annulipes. Taxonomy (NCBI): domain Eukaryota; kingdom Metazoa; phylum Arthropoda; class Insecta; order Dermaptera; family Anisolabididae; genus Euborellia; species Euborellia annulipes. The sequence continues at coordinate 9,065 of JAKCPI010004575.1, forward strand.
TTTATAACCATTCATTAGATATTAACTTTCAACACGAATTAGACAAAACTGTATAAAGTGTATTGTGATTGTATTTTTATGCTTTTTTTGAGTTTTTATGCTTTTTTTCCCTTTGGTGCTTTTTTGTGCTTATTTTACGCATATTTATATAATTTTTTTAAAATAATTCAAATATTGAATATTATTCAGCAAAAACGTTCATGTAAAGCAAATCCTTCGGCAACATACGTAAATCCCACCTTCGGCAAGCTTTACCCCCTAGGCCCCTACCCCTACTCTGGCCCTAGTAGCAGGGGGGTTATCTGGTGTGACTGACCGCACAGCACACAAATTTCAAGTTGCATTATGTACTTGTTTACCAGAATATTTAAAATTTTTAGGTATTAATTTTTAAAATTTTATATTAAAAATAAAATTTAATTATTAAATTCAGGAGGAGTGGCTGAATATATATAAGTAGTGAGGATATTCAAGGCAGCCAAAAGCAATAAAGAAAAATATATTTATCTTTAGCTTTATTTTATACATTTGTCGACGTTTCGGCCGATATTCCGGCCTTCATCAGGGCAAAGAGCATTTTGTCCTGATGAAGGCCGGAATATCGGCCGAAACGTCGACAAACGTATAAAATAAAGCTAAAGATAAATATAATTTTCTTTATTGCTTTTGGCTGCCTTGAATATCCTCACTACTCATAAAATTTAATTTCCAAGAAAAATATTATTCTCAAATCTCGGGGGGAGGGGAGGGGGGGTTATTATCCCCTTTACGTATGAGTAGAAGTTGCTTATGAGATGCTTTTTTTTTGAAATTTTATGCATATTCAACATAAGCATAAAATTTCAAAAAAAGTTGTTCAAACTTTTTATTCAAGATTTTTATGCTTTTTTTTGTCCGGTCTTTATTTATAACCTAGTGTTTTAATCTACATTTCATTTGTACACTGTAAAAAAAAATATGAATTTTCATTCATATCTCATAAACTTTGGTGGTTTAATTTTAATAGACCTAGGATATGAGTTAAAATTAATATACAAGTATATGAATAAGTATCGCTTTAAAAAAAATATGAATTTTCCTTCTTTTTTCACATACTTTTCGTAGTTTAATTTTAATACACCCAGAATGTGAATTAAAATTAATATAAAAGTTTATGAACAAATTACCAACTTTTAAACTTATCTTTTTCTTTGTGTGCCGCCAAATTTTGAAATCGTTAAAAGTGTACCGCGACAAGTTGAGAATCACTGGTCTAAACGTTCTCAAATAACTCGACTACCTCAAGGAATTTTTATTAATATTATTTTATAATTATTTTAAGGAAACTTGAAATTATTCTTTTAAAATTCATTTCCAAAATCTATATTGATTAAATTCTGGTTTGAAATTCGCGCTCTAAACTATTTAAATATTTATGAAGTCATACTAATTAAATAATTTTTATAAAGTAATTCAACTAAATAGCTATAGAAATTAAAATTAAAATTAACAATTTCACCAAAATAATTAATTTTAAAATATACAAGAAATTGGTTAGGTTGGCACCAGGTTGGCACCAAATTCTGTTTTTGAAGTAGCTGATTTAACGCATAGATAATTGAACGTGTATTATTATTTAAAATGAAATATAAATATTTAATCAATATATTGAAATAGGAACATTTTACTAACAAAATCGTAAGTATTGAATTTGAATTTTTTCATTGAAATTTTTTTTTTTCTCAATTTCAAATCAATTATTGTTTGTCATTTTTCAGGTGAGGTTAGTCTCCAACCAGGGAATAAACTCCAATCATACTGCAATGGAAATGTAACTCTTTATTACTTCTCAAAGAAGATGAAAATCGACATATTTTTTGTATTAAATTATTAAAATGATTTGTATTTGTGTTTAATTTACTTGGAAATGTATAAAAATTTATTTTTTGATACAAATTTATTATTTTAATACTTTAATTTGTTTTATTATTTAGTAAAATTGTATATTTTAATATAATATAATTTTTTTTTAATAAATAAAAAATAAAATAAATAAAAAAACTATTATTTCACCTAGACCACTCACTTTCCCTCAAAAGTATAAACTCGTAAGGACTTTAATTTTTGTTTATTAAAGCTTTTGTGGTTTGAAATATTATTATTAGGAGAATTTTTAATTATAGACCACATATTTGTATTAAATATTTATTAAAAATATATATATTTGTACAGTATTTATATATTTTTAATAAATATTTAATACAAATATGTGGTCTATAATTAAAAGTTCTCCTACTTTCATTTTTCACAAAAAAGTATATTATTTCTCATAAACCCGTAATTTAAATTTCATATACCAAAAATGAATTTATTCATATACCCGTAATTTAAATTTCATATACCAAAAATGAATTTATTCACATACCCGAAAATGAATTTTTTCATATACCCGAATATGAAAAATTTCATATCTGGGTTTAGAAAATTCATTTTTGGTATATGACCTTTCATATACCCAAAATGAATATTCATAAACAGTTTGTGTAACAGACTTCCTATACATGTGTATGAATCTGGCTCGAAAATTTTTAACAGTGTAATTAATGTTTCAACTGGAGACTAGCTGTAGAAAGTTTGAATTTAATCATAAATAGTGCCATTTATAAAAATAACAATTTCAACAAAAAATTACAATATCACTATTGTTGTTGCAAATGGTC
>JAKCPI010004576.1:0-46899 GCA_023213315.1 Euborellia annulipes
TAGGGTGTCCCTTATATGAGCAAAAAAAATTTTTTTTGAAATACCGGAACGCATACCCTCTAATTTTTTTCAACCTACTAAGCCTTACTTATATATGAAATTTTATTCACCTACGTTGACGTTAACCCGTGCCGACCTGCCCGCAAAGTTTTTGAAAATAGTCGTTTTTGAGTATCTCTTGATATATACCTAGATTATCGCAATTAAGTAAGTATTAGATAGACAATTAAGTAAAAACAAATTCTTCCTTAAATGAACACCTCAAAAGGCCTTTAGGGGTTTTTTGAAATTCGGACCTTAAAGGCCCAAAATCGCCATTTTAGAAAAAAATGCATTTTTTAATTAAATTTTTGACTTTCTTTAATTACGTTTAAACGAGATAAGATATCAAATTAATTCCTTCGGTACATTCTTCCTTAAATGAACACCTCAAAAGGCCTTTAGGGGTTTTTCGAAATTCGGACCTTAAAGGCCCAAAATCGCCATTTTAGAAAAAAATGCATTTTTTAATTAAATTTTTGACTTTCTTTAATTACGTTTAAACGAGATAAGATATCAAATTAATTCCTTCGGTACATTCTTCCTTAAATGAACACCTCAAAAGGCCTTTAGGGGTTTTTCGAAATTCGGACCTTAAAGGCCCAAAATCGCCATTTTAGAAAAAAATGCATTTTTTAATTAAATTTTTGACTTTCTTTAATTACGTTTAAACGAGATAAGATATCAAATTAATTCCTTCGGTACATTCTTCCTTAAATGAACACCTCAAAAGGCCTTTAGGGGGTTTTTCGAAATTCGGACCTTAAAGGCCCAAAATCGCCATTTTAGAAAAAAATGCATTTTTTAATTAAATTTTTGACTTTCTTTAATTACGTTTAAACGAGATGAGATATCAAATTAATTCCTTCGGTACATTCTTCCTTAAATGAACACCTCAAAAGGCCTTTAGGGGTTTTTTGAAATTCGGACCTTAAGGGCCCAAAATCGCCATTTTAGAAAAAAATGCATTTTTTAATTAAATTTTTGACTTTCTTTAATTACGTTCAAACGATATGAGATATCAATTATCTCTCTTCGCTAAAAGTTTCTTTAAATAAATATCTCGAAAAGGTTTTCAGGGTTTTTTGAAATTCGGATCCTAAACCTGTATTTTGGATAAAGTTTCTACCGTAGGCTCTAGTTGAAATATTTTGAAAATTAAAATATGAAAATAAAACACTCGGTTATTGGTTCCAGGTTATTTATTAATTATAAATCAACACTAATTAAGTATTTTGGCACTAATATTTATATTTAATATTGGAAGATCATAATTTTTTTTTTTTAAATTTGAGCCTCTTGGGGCACCTCAAGATATGCTCGTATTAAGAAATAAAAATAGGGGGTAAATAGTAACATTATGGAACAACTTTTCCAGGGTAGCCCGTTTTGAAATTCGAAAAAAAAAAAAAAAAAAATTTCGCTCCACGCTATTAGTCATATCCCGAGACGCCGCCCGTCAGGGCCTAGCGGAGGTTGGTTTGCCGAAGGCAACCCTACCGTCGCTAGTTTTTTCTATATTTCATTAAAAGCGATATTTCGGCGACGACAGCAAGACATCATGAGGCATATAAAAAATTATTTTTGAAACATTCTTTTTAACTCACCACTCTCTTCTCACGAATGTCCCTCTTTTTCGTTATATTATAAATCCACTGAAGAAGGAGTGCCAATAAGCCTCCCAAACATTTGGAAATATTACCTTATGTTTAATAAAGAATTGCTGAATTACCAAACAGAGTACAACTGACAAATAACAGAACAGTTAGAGCGAGGGCGCGCAACTCTATCCGCAGAGCTTGTATGGCCATGTTTCGGAGCTAGTCGGCACGGGTTGCAGTGCCCCAAATATGCTAAAATTTTATTTGTGAGTATTTTAGGGGCAAATGAAAAAAACTAGGCCCTATGCGTTCCAAAATAAATACTTTGAAAAATAAGGGACACCCTAATATATATATATATATATATATATATATATATATATATATATATTTTAAGTAACTCACTGCAGCAAATGCGGTATCGCCCACCGCTTTTAAACTTTCATACATGGAGAATACTTTGAGCTAAATCGCAAAAAAACATAAACGATATGTTTCAATATATTATTAATTGATATAAACACTTGAAAGGTATTTCAACACTTGGTATGTCATCTATAGAAATGATAATGAAGATGACACAGCAAGTGCTGATATGTAGAAAGTGTTTATAACAATAAATAACAAATTCACTTTGTGTTTTTAGCTTTAATTTCTCTAATTAAATCATGTTTCAACTAGAACAGGCCGACTACTCTGCAAATAAAAAACATCTGGATCACCTGTTCCTTGAATTTTGCATACAGAAATTTATTGCTCCTAAATGCACCAGGCATATTCAATTTTTAGATTGATTTAATAACTGCGCATGCGTACTATTGTATATTCTCAATCAATCTAATAATCTTTATTAGCAGAACTAAATTATGAATGCAAAATTATTTGTTCTATTTTGATATTTGTATCCCTGAAAGCAATGTTCTTGACAAACTAACAACTATTATTAATTAAATTGATTAGTTTATAATTACATATTTGGATTAGGTGATGTAAACATTCACAATGGAAGTCAAATGGAATTAAAGTTTTATTATTAACTTAATATTATTACTAGAGGGAATTGACATTGTTATTAATGTATATATCAAAATTAAGACTTTGATAATTGAGCACTATTTATGGGAACTATTTATCGGTTTACAATCAATATAGATTTAATAGAAAAGAGGAGATCATAGAGTAAAAGCAAATTATATTAAATTGAGTGGAAGCAAAAGATGAAATTATATTAAAAATTTAAACTCGATTATCCGGATGTAAAAATTTTATTTTAATTGAACTTAGATTATTTAAATATTTGTTTATTCAAATTCTCAGAATTTAATACCATAGGATTTCAATTTTATCCAAACATAAGTTTATTTGTCTACTTTTCATTAACTTTCCAATTCTTTGAATTTATCTTACCTTGTTTGATTATCCGATTAACTAACAGAAATAGATGGATTATTATACTGTATATATGGGGGCAATCAGTGGTGAAAAATAAAAAAAATTATTTACTAAATTAAAACTATAAACACAAACACTTTATATGTATCGCAACACTATTAGTATAAACACTTTATATGTATCTCAATACTTAGTGTGTCATATTCAGATTTTCATCAATTCTGTATATGCAGACTTTTGTAGATGACACATCAAGTGTTGAAATACATACATCTCAAATGTATGTATCAATAAATAATACAATACATCTATTTGTATTTTTAGTTTTATTTTACCAAATTATTATTGGTTGAAGTTATGCACGAAGGAACCAAACGCCATTAACCTGAGATAGAAGGCATTTCATTTGCACAATTGTAAACAAAATGGAAATGACTTTTTTTTCTTGTTTTATACAAAAAAAAGTGAACAGAGTTGTTGTGATTTAAATAAAGAGGTTGATCTTTTTCCCTACAAGATGGAGGTCCTATCTCAATTTCGATCATAATGGCGCTTGGTTCCTTCATGCATAACAATTATGTTAGTTTTTTTTTTTAATTATATATTTCTGGCAAATAAAATATTCTCTATGCTCTAATACGTAGATATATGATATGATATTCAATATGATTGGTTTCTATTTTATTATCGTAATTTCATAAAAATAAAAAAACATTTTGATTGAACAATCAAATATTTAGATAATTCAAGTTCAAAAGAACCAGAAAAATAAATAAATAAAAATTGGAGTCTTATGTTTGAGTTTATAATAAAAAAATAAAGAATTTTTTTTTTAATTCTTGGTTTTTTTTCTATCTAGGGTAATTTCCGCATTTTTTTTTTGTTTTGTTTCCACACCCAAGTTCTTATCTCACTCAACCTGTGCGATTGTTCTCCCTCTATTCTCTTCTTAATCTTTTAATTCCTATTTATTTAAAAGCTCTTCTTCACTTGCGTGAATATAAAATAAAATTAATTTCATTCAAAGCAGTAAACAAATAAACAAACAAAAGCATACAAAACTTTAATAGACATTTCTCCTTAAATTTGAAATGGAAATTCTTTGACTTTTCCTTCCTGTTCAACTAATAAACATCGTATTGTGAAATTGAAATTTAATTAAGTATGAGAAATGTTCTTAGAAGATGATAGCAATATTACATTAAATAAAAGTCTTCAAGATGACATGTATTGCTATTATGTCATAATGCACTATTTATGTATAAAGATTGATGATGATTGATTATTAGCTGTGATTTAATAAATTTCACTGATCAACACATAAATTGATGTTTTGGAAGTTAAAGCTATTCTTGGATATTTGGAATACCCCTAATGCCAATTTTACCATCTAAAAATCCAAAATTACAAATATTTAATACATTTAAAAGTACTGTGTTAAAAAAAATTTAAAAATTCAAAATAAAAGCAACTTTAGAGCATATTTTCTACTAAAATTTAATTACCTATAAACTGGGGGGCACTACCTGTAAAAATTGTTTTTTTGGGTCAGCACATCAAAAAAGCTCTTTTAGGGTGTGCTATTAATTTTCTAAAGGGTAAAGGGCTTTGTATCCTTCATTTTTTTGAGATGAAATCTCATTTAATTCTCAATTCTCTAATTATATAATTAAAATTATTTTTACACTGAAATTTTGAAATTTTAATTGTAAGAAGTAAAGACAAATATTGTACTTCTACATAAACATAATTTTTTTAAATTTCAATTATAGGACAAATTCTTTTATTACCAACTAATTTCTTATACTTTTCCAAATTTTTCTTAATAAATGAATTTTTTTTTTTTATTTTCATTCTTTTAGCTTTAAGATTTCTCTTTCAGCCTTGCCTAAATGTTTTCTTCTCCTATCTAACCAAACTTTGAATCAGCAACAGATTGCAGATATTCGCATAAGTTTTTTTCCACTGAGTTAGACCAAAAATAATAATTCAGCCTGGTTGACCAGTCATCCTCCTCTCTTTCTAGAGGCCTTGTTGGCTAGTTAGCATAGCAGGAACAACAGAGCAATTTATAAGTTTTAAGCAAGGGGGGGGGGCGGAACGAATTTGAATCAGCCCAAATCAAAATTATAGAGGAGATCAAATAAAGAAAATAAAGTCTGAGTCAAACCTCCTGAATTATATATAGATATATTAATATTACCAGACCGCACCATCGTTTATAAAAATATTTAATTTCTTCATATAAACATCTACTTTAAAGCCTAAAAAAAAATTTTTAATTAAAATCACTATTTTAATAAAATTAAAATTTTAAAAAATTTGCTTGAGATTTTATTAAAAAATTTTTTTGACTATATAGTGAATTTGTTTTATACTATTTGAAAGAAATAAGTATTTTTAATTTTCTTATTTTAATTCCATAGAAATAAAAATAGGGTCTATAAAAAATATTTTGGAAAAAAATGAATTTCTTACTCTTTTTAATTTTTTTTTAATTTAAAAGATTTTATTTTTCAAAAGTAAAAATGTATCATTTTTAAAAATAAATGGAATATAAGAAGACTCTGCCCCCTCCTATAGGATGCCAGGGGAGGAAATGTACCCTTCCCCCCCCCCTGAGTTCCGGCGCCTATGGTTTTGAGAGATCAGTTGTTAAATTTAAATATTAATGTTTTATGTAAAAAAAAAAAAGATATACATAATTCATCATATATTTTAATTATAATATCAATAACACTTTTTTTTGTCATATTCAAAAGTCATCATTTTATTTATTTATTTTTTTTTTTATTATTTTTAATAATTTTAATAATCATGAAGCTATAAAAACAAAATTAACTTTTATCACCCATTTCTTTGTGATTGTATTAATTTAATATTTATTTATTTTTATTTTTTTATATATAAAATCCTGTTAATGACATTTTGATTTGGTTGAGGGGGATAACAAAAATGAGATGTTTTCAGCCAGTTATTTGCGTTTATTTCACAAAGAGAGTTCAATCTTGTTATAATTCATTAATTTAATTTCAATTATTTTGTTACAAATGACTGAGAAATGTTCTTCAAAGATGATAGCAAATTAAAGAATACAAGTATTGCTATTATGTCATAATCCTTTGAAAATATTACAATGAATAATTTCGAAGATGAAATATGAATATTCGGACGCGAGTCATCTCAATTATTTGTAATTTAATAAAGATAATATAAAGGGTAGAAGAAAAATTGGATTATATAATTTTTTGAAACTATAAATGCATATATGATTTTATAATTTTAAGATTTTGAAATTTATTCATTTATGTATACATTCTATTGCAGAAATAAGAGCACGCTTTAGGATTGTAAATTATTTAATTAAACCTAAAAAAAAAACATCAAACATCCAAATCATAAACATAATTATTTAAATCACTAAAAACCTATTTATAAAAATATGGTGTGACTGTCGCACAACACACAACTTTCTCCTACCTTCGGTAATCGAAAGTTGTGTTCTGTGCTTGTCACACCAGATTGATGAATTTTTCATATACATAAACAGTTTGTGTAACAGACTTCATATAATAGTTTATGAATATCCCTTGAAAATTTTTAACAGTGTAGTTAAAACACTAGTGCACTCAATTGCCACTATCAATTTGATGGTTAATATAATCAAAATTGAATTTAATTGTAATTAATAGTTGTTAACGATATATTTGAATAATTTAAGTTTAAATATGACATTTAAAAAAAAATAATAATAATAATGAAAAATTTAACTTTTTGTGTCATAAACATATTGGTTTTTCAAAAATATGTTAAAAAAATTAAGAATCTTTGTTCTAATGTGATTTTTTAACACCAGATTTTTTTTGTAATTTCAACTTAACCCTTTTATTTTCTCTTCTAATTATTTTTTAATCTCAATTTGTTTATTTAATAAATAATTTTATTTGCACTAAAAAGGAGCCCCTCCCCTTTTTTATGACCTTCTCTCTCTCTATCATTTATTCCTCTCAAATTACTATAAAATTTTTATTTATCGGTCGGTTTTTATTCGATTTCTCGTTGCACGTGAGATGATAAATAAATAAAATATTTGGTATATAAAAATAAATGAAGTACTCATGCACACATTTGTCCCCAATATAAAGTTTATATTTGTTTTTTCTTTTTATCATTCATTTAAGAAAAATGAATTTGTATTATGAATTTAGATCAATTTTGTTTGAAAATACATATATGTACATAATTTTACATCATTAAAAATTTGATGTTTTTTCCATTTGGCACTATAGAGAAATTAAAATTTGCACTATAAAATTATTGCCATTATGACAATGAATAATAAAATTTTGCTCTTCTACATAAACAGAGTTTAATAAACAAAAATTGTAAAAAAAAAAACACATTAAAATAATTACCCTATGTAGTATATATGCTATAGTTGTTTAAATTTCTCAAAGGATTATTATTAAATGTGGTAGAAAGATATTAATAAATATTTTGGAGGTCACTTTATGTGGTTAGAGAAGGAACATTATTATAATTAAAAAAAACTAGGTTATGTTTTAATATATTGGTATAAATATTTGATTTAAAAAAAAAAAAAAAAAACTATCAAAAATGTGAAAACATTTATTTTAGACCAGAGGTGGCCCAATCAAATGATCTTGCTGGCGTAATATTAATAATACTAAGAGAAAGAAAAAATAAAGTTAAAAAAAAAATGATGAAGAACATACTGTATTTTTACAAATAGATATATTGAAACAAACATACCACCTAGTGTTTTTTTTTAATTAATTTTACCCTCTTTATTTTTTAATCCCTTGTAAATGAAATATATAGAGAGAAAGTATTGCGATCATGCCAAAAATTTGATGTTGAGATTTTGATGTATTTACTTCAAGTTTTTCTTTTCTCATTTTTGATAAAAAACAAAAAAAATTTTTTTTTTAATAAATTTATTTATTATTATAATACAATATAATCAATTGTTATTAAATGTTTTAACTCATAAATTTTTTTTTCCCTCCTTCCATAGATAAATTATGTTATTTATTATATAAAGTCCAATTTATGTATATAATACAAATGTTTATTTTGTTCTAAAGATTAGGTTTTGAATTTAAATTTAGTATAGAGATTTTTTTTTGACATAAATAAAAAAAATATTGTTAGATAAAAAGTAAAAAAATAAATCTACTATATATTGAGTGTTGGGACGGGATGGGGGGGGGGGGGATTATTGATTAAATAGTTCACTTCTAAAATAAAGAAAAAAAAGGTTAAAATTTGATTTCTCATAAGATGCACTTATTATGACATCACATTTATGTCATATTTGTAATAAAGTTCTATAATCTCTCGATATGACCTTACATTTACGTCATATTTCTTATGAGCTTTCAATATCTCATTACATTTAGGTCATATAACACAATTCTAATTGGTTTCATGTAATAAGTTCATGGATAAATATTAACAAAGATATCTTGGCCCGGAAACCTAAGTACATCGGTGCCATAAGTGCATGATGGGTTCGAGATTGAAGTCTCATTAGGCAACCAAAATACTTAGCCTTCAAAATCTCTATTCTGTAATTTAAAACTTTAATGTTAATGGATGCTGATATTTGAAACGTTAATGCCAACAAATATTGACATTTGAAAACATGGATACAACTTTCATATCTACAGAGACAGGAAGTTGAAAACTCTATTTGTCAACAGATACTAAAGATTGAAAACTTTAATGTTAATGGATGCTGATATTTGAAACGTTAATGCCAAGGCACTTGTAAAATTGGATTTTAAATGTTAATCTTAATCTTTCCTTATAATAATGTTTTCTTAAAAAGTTCACTGTATCCTTAAAATTCCGCTTCAACTGTAAAAAGATGTTGACAGTTGAAACTTCTAATGTCAATAGAAAAAAAAATATAAATAAATAAACCATCATCTGTAGGTTTAAAAGTAGTTTTCTTCAGGTGTTTTTAGCAGAATGGAGCGCTGGAGGGGAGAATTGTTTGATTAAAAAGCAATTCTTTTTTGGTTAACGACAGGATGCATCCCTTTTCATTTCAGCCATTTCGGTAGCCTTCATCAGAACCTTTTTCGTCTAGATTTGATGATGAGTAAGCATCTAATGATTGTAACGCATTGTAATATATTTACTTTTTATTCTAATAAATCTAGACGAAAAAGGTTCTGATGAAGGCTACCGAAATGGCCGAAACGAAAAGGGATGCATCCTGTCGTTAACCAAAAAAGTCTCTGAAAAAAGAATTGCTTTTTATTCAAACAATTCTCCATCCTGCTAAAAACACCTAAAGAAAACCACTTTTAATAATATTACAACAGGTCTCACATCAAAAATATAAATAAACAATAATCTTCTTGAATTAAAAATTTGTATAGAAATATTAATAAGAACAAAAATAATGTAATAATAAATAGAATAAAAATGAGTACAGTATTTATTTAATAATTAAATTATAAGTTTATTTATTTATTTTACAATAAAAATATTGTTTGTCTAAGCTCAAGGCTCCACTCACGAGCACTTCATGCACTTGTGGCGCCCATTGTACATACTTTTTTTTATTAAATATCCAAAAAATGTTTCAGGTTACATTAATTATTTACAGTTTAGATGACATTTCTATTCCCCAATTTTCAATTCATTTACTTGGAATTTCCCTTAGCGATATAAAACAAATGTTCATATTTCCATGTTTGTATTTTCAAAGGCTTGTTTGTTGTGTACTTTGCTAATGAAATTTCCATTTAATCAGTTTAAATATGATTATTTTATCCTAATACAAAATAATATTTTGACATTTAAATATATATGATTTAAATATATTAATTTTTTTTTTTTTTAATCTGAGGTTAATATTTTAAAATTGTGTATCTTTTTATGATCTTTGGTTGCTAGATGTTGCGGTCAGCAATTAACGGAAACAATTTAAGAGTTCTGATGTGGATATGCTTAAATTGAGATCCATCATCAGAAAAATAGAGACTTGAACACTGATGATGAGGTGCTGATTCAAAGACGGAAACATCGGTCACTAAATTAAAAAAATGGCATTAAACTTTATTTTAATTCTTTCTATTTTCATTTCCTCTTCAGTTCAGTTAAATTCTCACCAAGACATTATAATTAAATTGTTAATAATTGTTAAATAAATTCATCATATTATATCATGTTTTTTTCTCATTTCTATCAAAAATTTTCATTCAAGAAGAATATAGGTGTTAATATTTTTAATTATAGATTTCAATTGTTAACTTCTATTAGAGGTTTCAACTGTCAACATCTATTGGCAGTTATTTCACATGTCAATGTCTGTTGACAGATTTTTGTTCATATTATATCAATTTATTTCTCATTTCTATCGGAAAAATTTTCATTCAAGAAGAAAATAAGTGTTTATATTTTTATTATAGGTTTCAATTGTTAACATCTATTGGCAGTTGTTTCACATGTCAATGTCTGTTTACAGAGGGGATCTTATCTCATTAGAGATTTCAAATCTCATTATTTAAGTCTTATCAGTAGATATGGCAGAAGCTAATGAACCGAAATGCATAATAATAATTTAAATTCATATTTTCAAAATTATGGAAAATGAATTTATTTTCACCCATCCTGAAATATAGATATTAAAAATCAATCCTATTTTGAATGACTACTAAACTTTCCCTTTTATTGATTTTTTTTTCTCATATCGTTCGACGAGTTTATTTATTTATTTTTTTCTTATTTCTATCGATTCATTTCATTCAAGAGGAAAAAAAATTGTTTGTATTTTGATCTTCTTCAGTTCCCTTTAATGTGTAAAGAATGAAAGAAAGAATCATTGGCTGGCTTTTCTCTCTTTATTCCCCAAGCTACTTGAGAAACCCCCGATAAGATTACTTCAAATAAAAATAACAAAAGGTGTCTTCTAGAATGAACTAATAATGAAAGAAGACACACGCTTCTTTTCTCAAAAATAATTAAGTTCAATTACGAATATTTTCTTAAAAATTTGTTTTCAAAAAAAGTATTGATAAAGAAAAACAATTTTTTTTTGATTTAGGTATTTAATTTTAAAGGAATTCGGATAAACGAAAAAATGATCTAATCTGATATGATACTCTTTCAAAATTTAATCAAAATCACAATTAAATTAAATATTGGGGGTCACTATTTTGGTGTCACCCTGATGGACTATTATTAGAAGAGCACTGAGTATTGATTGATTGAGTTTCTCTTCACTAAGGACTCAATCCATTTAACTAACATCCCAATTTAATTAGCTACTCATTTTGGTTATTATAAATAATAATAGAATAATCGTGTTAACCTCTTTTTTTGATTGTGCAATTATATAAAAATTTAATCCAATTATCTTATATTTTAGTTTATATATCAACATTTTCTTTGATAAGAAATTGCATTTTTTTTAGTTAGACACTATTGTGACGGCCTAATAAATAATTTCAATCAAATCTGAAAAAGTTTCAATTATGAGTATAGGCCTACTCTAAATAAAGACTAAATAAGACAGATATCCAAATTTTCAAATGCCAAAATTCGTTGTCATTAATGTTTCAGATATCAGTATCCGTTAACATCAAAGCTTTCAATCGCCTGTTCTGTTTACAAATTGAGTTTTCGACTTTCTATCTCTGTAGACATGAAGGTTTTAGCTATAACAATCATTGTTTCAACAGTCAATATTCGTTTGGCATTAACGTTTCAAATATCAGCATCTATTAACATCAAAGTTTTCAATCGCACAATTGATATTTTGACTTCAGTCTCTATGGACATGAGGGTTTTAGCTATAACAATCATTGTTTCAAAAGTCAATATTCTTTGGCATCATCGTTTCAAATATCAGCATCCATTACCATCAAAGTTTTCAATAGAACAATTGATATTTTGACTTCCAGTCACTGTAGACATGAAAGTTTTAGCTGTGACAACAATGTTTTCAAATGTCAATATTCTTTGGCATAAACGTTTCAAATATCAGCATCTATTAACATCAAAGTTTACAATCGCACAATATAGATTTTGACTCCCCGTCTATGAACGTTTTAGCTGTGACAACAATGTTTTCAAAAGTCAATATTCGTCGGCATTAACGTTTCAAATATCAGCATCTATTAACATTAAAGTTTACAATCGCACAATAGTGATTTTGACTTCCCGTATCTGTAGACATGAGCGTTTTAGCTGTGACAACCATGTTTTCAAATGTTAATATTCGTTGGCATTAGAGTTTCAACTGCCAGTATCTGTTGACTGCTTGATGATTCCAAAATCCCTACGCTGTAATTTCATCTGACAGTCTCTGTTAGCAGGTGATATCGAAGATTTCAAATTTCGATATCTGTAGACACTAGAGATTTCTAATCTTATCTATTAACTCATATCAATAAATTATAAAATTTTGACTGAAACCATCTCACTGACACACTTTTTTATATTTTTGATAATGAAAGACCCAAGAGCTTTTACGATCCTTGTCCAGAGTTTAAGTAGTAAAAGGCAATTTGTGTTACCTAGAGGGAGTGGGGATCACACCCAGAGTATGACTATGTAGCTGACTGAGGGAGCAACAACAGAAATAACCCTAAGTCAAGTTTATATATTCCTTAGTGGCCCCTTAAATACAAACTGGAGAGCTGTTGTTACTTACTCCAAGACATGGATGTTTCTCTCTTATGACATGCATGTCAACAACAACAACATGACGCACTAGCATCGTTTTCTTATGCATAAGAAACAGACAGACAGAAAGAGAGAAAAGAAGGAAATATGTTTTTGCCAATTTAACTTTGAGGAATAACCAAAAAAAAAAAAAAAAAAAAACAAGATCCATCTTTCTTTCTTGAGAGAGAAGGAAAAAATTTTAATATTTAAATCAAGTTATATTATTGTATTTTTTTTTTTTTTTTTTTGTTAAATCTCTTCTTCTCTTTTTTATACTCTCCTATATAAATATATATGTATTTATGTAAAATAAATTTAATGGAATCTCATTTCTATGTTTACTTTTGTAGATATACAAACAACTTTTAAAAACCCTTTCTAAATATCATGGCCATTAAAATTGAGGTAAAGCCCTTGATATAAGAGTTGATTAATTCGATTATTTAAACTTATTGCCGTTGGCTTTAGTTGAAACATTACAATAAACTATGTGCTGTGTTTCAATATGTAGTATTTATAGAAATTGGGTTAATAACATATCTATATTATTAGTTTTGAGGTTGACAATACTAATTTCAAATGTCAAAATCTCTGCACATCAAAGATTTAATATCTTGATATTTGAGAAATCACTTGTCAATTGACGTTAAAGATTTCAAAAGTCAACATCTGTTAACATCAGATATTTCAAAAGTCAAGATCTGTTAACAGAGATTTTAATGTCAATATTTTTGTGCCAATATTGTTTGACAATAGAGTTTTCAAATTTATCGATGATTCAAAATCAGAAAAAATCAAATTTTTAGACCAATAGCCAAAATAAAAAAAAAAAAAATATTAATGTATAATATGTGCATGCCAGTAAGTGTTATTTCATATGCACACTTCTCAAGTGGCGCCAGTCTTTCTACTTAAGTGTAAGTTATGCATTATTTTAATGCGTTAAAACATTAATGATACTAGATTACAAGTTTTTTCTAATAAAAATTAATTTTTATTTCCTCTATAGCTATGGAAATATTCATTTAGTTATAACGCAAGTCCTGTGTCATTAAATCCTCAAGGGATGTCTAGGATAGGATAAATAAATGCCTTTTTTTTATTAATCGAGTTTATTTTAATGATACCCTTAATGATAATGATTGTCTCTAAGAACAATTACCCGGAGAGGGTGTTTTGTTATTGATCATTTAGTTATTGATTTTAAATTAAATAAAGTTGTAGTTCTAATTTAGAGAGGAGAGAATAAATAATAAAATTACTATGAAATTGTTTAAAAATTATCTAAATAATGTACAAAAAAAAAGCCTAGGATTTAATAAAAATTAAATTTATTATAATTTATGAATAATTTTTTTAGAAATAGTTTTCATTTTAGTAACATAAAGTGAAAGTAATGAAAATAAGAATAATTTTTGTGTTAAAAGCAACAGAATATCAATCTCAAAGTGTTTTGTTGGATAAGGATTTTTAAAAATTACTATAATAATAAATTACTATAATAAAAATGGTCTTAACAGTGTACCATTGTGCTTAATATATCATATATCAATATCTCTTGACAGTAGAACTTTCAAATATCATTATCTGTCCATATAAAAGATTTCAACTGTCAGTAATATCTTTGATTATTTGAGAATTCACTTGTGAATTGGATATCTATTGACATAAGAGATTTAAAAAGTCAATATTTATTAACATCAGATATTTCAAAACGCAAGATCTGTTAACATTAGCTATTTTAATGCCACACTTTTTGTGTTAATATCGTTTGACAATAGAGTTTTCAAATGTCAACACGATTGGCAGTAGATATTTATTAAACATTCTACGGCGATACAAATTTATTATGACTTGTGGCATGAACCAATCATAAATTGATCCTCTTCTGTATGAGACGGTAAATTCATCTTTGAGCACAACTAAAGAGTACTTTTTATTTTCCAAATTAGTTATAACTGAAGTCCTATGAAAGTAAATACCCAAGGGATGTCTGCATATAGCAAAGAATAAATATATATTAAGATCTGTTGACATCAGAGATTTCAAGTCAAGATCTGTTATCATCAGAGATTTCAAAAGTCAACATCTGTTGACATCAGAGATTTCAAAAGTCAACATCTGTTATCATCAGAGATTTCAAAAGACAAGATCTGTTAACATTGGCGATCTTAAAGTCAATATTTTTTATTCAATATCATCATAATAATAGAGATTTTAATAAGATTGATTTCAAAAGTCAACATCTGTTAATATCAGAGATTTCAAAAGTCAAGATCTGCTAACATCGGAGATTTCAAAAGTCAACATCTGTTGACATTAGAGATTTCAAAAGTAAGGATCTGTTAACATCGGAGATTTTAATGTCAATATTTTGGATTCAATATCGTCATGACAATTAAGTTTTTAATATGATTGATTTCAAATGTCAACATCTCTTAACATCAGAGATTTCAAAAGTCAACATCTGTTAACATCAGAGACTTCAAAAGTCAAGATCTGTTAACACCGGGGATTTTAATGTCAATATTTTTTTTTTCATATCGTTTGACAATAGAATTAACGTTAACATCAAATATCAATACGAATAACTGTAGACATTTATCAAATATACCAATTTATCATGTCTTCAATTTGTTAAGCTGCATTAGATCATAATCATCCCCGAATACTGAGTATGATATCTTTAATATCAAAGATATATATTGTAGTGAAGGAGGATTCCATCAAAAAGGGCTCTAATTTTCCAATTTTTTAAATATTCCATTATGCCTTGTACAAAAACTATTTGTGCAGCTAGTTTTCTTTATTATTATATTTCATTTATTTATTTTTTTTACTTTTTTTTTTAGAAAAAAAAATCAAATTATTATCTTCTTTAAGTGAATTTTATATACGCATTTTTTTTTAACCCGGATATTTTCTCTCTCTGGTCCCCTCCGTAAACGATTATTGCTTTAAAAAGACGCCCTGTTTGAGTCAGCAGGTTTTTTCTTTCTTTAAGGGCCTCGGCTCGCTTTCTCTCCATGGAATCACCGAGAAGCAAAAGCAACCTGAGAGAAGAAGAAGAAGAAGAAGACTCAACAAAAAAAAAGAGTCAATTTAGTTGTTCCCGACGACGACGAGAGAAAAAACTCGAGCTTAAGCTTTTTCTACTTATGTAGTTGTAAAAAAAAAAATAAATAAACAGATGCTGTTGTAGTCAAAGGCACTATAACGTGTTGATAATTATGACAATGTTTTATAGTGCGAATTGTGTTAAATTTTATGACAACTTTTGGTATAAATAAATATTTTTTTTTTTGTTCTTTCTCTACTTTGATTAATCTCAACACAAACGGTGTATTTACTTCTCTCAACTTGCTTCAAAAGCAATATTGACACTTGAGAAAACGGATTGGCTTGTGAGACAGAGAGAGAGAGAATCTTCCTTCGATGATGATAATGCATGCATGGGATTGACTAAAAGGTCTAAGAGAAATCCCAGCACCTCCACCACTAAAGTTAGCGATTTCCGATAGAACGTTTGTCGTCGTTCGTTGATGATTAAATAGAACAACTACATTTGCATTTGTTCCTTCACTCTAACTTTTGAATGAATGTTGATATAATAAAGTTTCAAAAATACTGGTGTGGAACACGTAATTCATGAAATTTAAGTGAATAAAATTGATCAAAAGAATTTAATTTAGAAATATAAATGTCCCATTAAAAAAATAAATATATAATGGAGTAATTGTATAAAAGAAAAAAAAATGCTGATTCAATCTTAAAATTGTTTATACTGGCGCCAAGTTTTATTGTTTATAATATTAACTATCTGCAGGCGAATAAAAAAAAAAAAATTATCATATGTTTATTAAAATTTAAAAAAATATTTATTTATACAGGTATTGATTAATAAAAAAATTAATAAAATAAAAAAAGAATAAAGTATTATCATTAATAAAAGAATTTTATTGACTACAAATTGATTTTACAATTATATTGTTATTTTATTCCAACTTTTAAGAATATGATGATTAAAATAAGAACTAGTCACTATTTGGATATATTTTTCATAGAATTAAGATCTTTCTGTTAATAGATGTTGACTTTTGAAATATCGAATGTCAACAAATCTTGACATTTGAAATATCTGCTGTTAGCAGATACTGACAATAGAAAGTAGTTTTTTGAGTTTGTTTTCTTTAAAAAAATTATTATTTTTGAATATTTCTCGAATAAATTAACAATAAAAGAAAGTATTTATTTAAATAAAAAGGCTTTATTTATAATCTAGTATGGTATTTGAAATATTTTGAAAAGTTATAAAAAAAAAAAAAATACACATAGAGAGAAAAAAAAATATTCTCTTTGATGTTTTTTGATTATAGCAACTTTTTTTTTTGTTGTTAATGCATATTACAATTTTTGTTTTTTTTTCTAAAATAAAAAAAAGAGTTGAGTTAGGAATTAGAGCGAGTTCATCATTTTATTTTATTTTTACAACAGATGAGCTCCTCTTGGAATAACATTAAACAATTTAGTTAAAGCGTTAAAAAAAAAATTTCTGGTTAGAAGGAATTAAAAATAAAAATATTGTTAATTTTAAATAAATAATGAATTAACGACAGGGTGATTTCACAGATGTAAAATATGCCTTTCAACGGAAGATTTTTTTTTTATTAAAAACAACCTACATGATCAGTCAGGTTCTCGTTCTAGCCATAGTATAGGCCTACATACCCGGCGTAGGGTTATTAGAGGCGCGAGTGGCACCGTTAATACTGTTTGCCTTTCGTGGGACATTTGACTCTATGAAAAACAAAAATTTAATATATACATTATCTCAGATTTCAACAGATCTAGACTTTTGAAATCTCTGGTGTCAATAGATCTAGACATTTGAAATATCTGGTGTCAATATATCTAGACATTTGAAATATCTGGTGCCAACAAATCTTGACATTTGAAATATCTGATGTCAATAGATCTAGACATTTGAAATATCTGATGCCAATATGTCTAGACATTTGAAATATCTGGTGTCAACAAATCTTGACATTTGAAATATATGATGTCAATAGATCTAGATATTTGAAATATCTGATGTCAATAGATCTTGACATTTGAAATATCTGATGTTAATAGATCTTGACATTTGAAATATCGGATGTCAATAGATACCTAAACGACAAATGAATTCTTGAATTTCAAAAAAATATTGCTGTCAGTTGATCTGTTAAATTACAGCACACCCAGCACAAAACATATTGTAATATAGTTCTTTTTTTTTTAATTTAACTTTCTTTATTTTCCTGTAAACATATTATAGTTCTTTACTTTCATTTATTCAAATGATTGTCATGTATGGAAGAGAAAGTGTGGAAATTGAGGCGATCAAGATCCTGAGTAAAATACAAACTGTCAAACTATATAAAATCTTAATAAATAAATTATTACTATAATTTATGTAATTAAACTAAAGGCCGTTTGATTTTTATGAAACATTATGAAATATTTAGATATATTAAAACCACAAGATGATCTGTATTTGTATCTATTCAGAAGATGACACTAAGTGCTGAAATACGTATCAAGTGTTTATACCAAAATACATATTTGATACATATTATCTTGTATTTTTAATTTATCTAATTATATTTTTCATAAATAGTTTTCAAGTTAAAGATAGTAAATTTATTTGTAATATAAAATTTTTCGATAAAACATTTTGTAATCTAAAATCAACAAATAAAACACTAGGTTATTAATTTAAAATTAATAAATAGAAACAGTTATTCGAGTGTTTTATTTGTAGTATAAATAGTTTAATTTAGGAGTTATTAAATTTTCAAATTTCAGAATTAAATAAAATTTTATTTTTAAATTCTTTTTGGCATTGAAGGGCATTTTTGTTTATTTAAAAAAGAAATAAATCAAAAAATAAAAAGAAGAGAAACGGAAATTTTATTTGAGAAGGAAGTGAGAAAGAATCAAACATAAATAAAATAGATTAATGATTTCTGATTTAATTTTCCTCTCCATCATCTTCCATTTCTCTCTCCACCTCTTCACTCTTGGAATTTAGAGAGGAGGAAAGATATTTTAAGAAAAAGAAAACGAAAAAAAAAAAAACGTAATCTTATGCGATCATCATCTAAATTAAATGATTTTTTCATCTTTGGAATTTTATATGATGGAAATCGAACTTAAAATTTGAATAAAAAATAAAAAATTACTCACACAAATTTCAGCACCATAAAAAAGATGATGACTTACCTGTAACAAAAAAAGAAAAAACAGATTTAATATTTTTTTTCAAAATAGTAGACATATCTGAAAAGGGCACTATAGTTTTTTATACCAGTTCAATTGATAGAAATTTAATAAAATTAATTATTAATAAAATAAAATCTGATATGACTGGTCGCACAGCACACAACTTTCAGAATTTTATATCTCTATATAATAAGATTGTACCGATTCTCTAAGGACCTGTTGAAAATTTTGGCTCATATAAGAGCCAAGATTTTAAAATGAAAAATTTATATTATGTTTATTTATTTATTTATTCAATTACAGTGCACAACATTTTAATGCCACTTATTGGCAGGTTACAAAAATTCAATATATAATTCAATTCATTACAGAAAGAACGTGTCTTAAAGTTTTAGGTGGTCGGAATAAAAGGTCAAGCTGAGCGTATTCCCTATCATACAGCTCGCACATCCTATATCCCCCTATATAGGATGTATGATAGGGAATACGCTCAGCTTGCTTGACCTTTTATCCTCCCTGATCGTTTAAGAAAATGATTTCTAGAGTTGTGGTAAACCATGGAAACTAATTCTTTTATCTTTTCAATGTTGTACAAGAGTAAAGTGGTCTTTACACAACTTTAAAGTAAAAATGGAAATATATATTTTAAAAAGAATCTAAAAAATATGGATTTTAATCAATATCGTTAGAGCGGATTTTGAGAAAATAAAAAAAAAAAAAACTCTAAAGTACTTATACTCTTTGGTCTATTTTATTTAAAAGCCTAGCAGGGTACCTAAATTAAATATAAAATCTCAATCTTGTCAGCGGAATCCACTTTTTTGGACACAAACGTGTATTTCCATCAAAATCTCGATTTGACAAAACTTTATATGATATAATATATATATAAATATAAAAGAAAAAAGAAAAAGTTAAATTTTATTATTTTAGGTAAAACATGTTGTTAAACAATATAGGCATATTAAATGATACACTAAGTGCAGTTTTAATAATACGCTTAATACGTATTTGGACATTAGTGTCATCTTCACAAGTGAAATCACTACACTGTCAAAATACGTATAAAGGGAATTGTTTCACTAATAAATACTTCAAACATATCACCAAGTATATTAAAATAATATTCAATTTTTATATTAATTTGCTAAAAATAAAATAGGCTCATGTTTTTATGAATTAACACTATTTAAAGATGGATGTAAAGATCCCAGTTTTAATAATCATAATTAATAACAAAAAAAGAAATATTTCCCACGCAATTATTAGAGAGTAGATCACGTGAGTGCAGGTGGTGGTGAGGGTGGAAAAAAAGGAAGGAATTACAAACTGTATTAATAAATTTTTATCAAATACAAATCAGCTGTTGCTTTTTTTTTACATTTGATGAATATTAATAGATAAATAAATAAATAAATATCCGGAAATCTGATTTGTTATCAGAGTGGGACAATTATATGTTTGTTTAATCTTTAATCAATAACAAAACAAAAAGGATGCAGGAAGGAGAGGTGAAGGGTGTGAGAAAATTTTATATATATATATTTTTTATTTATCAAACATGATAATAATATCTGACTAGATAGAAGAGAATTTTGTTTTAAATTCGAGAAAAAAAAAATGTAATTATGAATTCACACTTCGTGTTTTAATACAATAAGTGCAATGTATAAAGAATAGTTTACATGTAAACATGTGTAGTTAGAAATGTAAGATTAACACACAGTGCGTGTTTTAATGCAGAGTTTAGTGCAAAATGTTTTATTCGTAATTAATATTTTAGCGGACGGGTGACCCCGAGGAATCATCGCGTTGAACGTCCCCCAGTAGCCATCGATATATCCACAAATATCAAATCTGAGATTTTATCAGGTTTACCAATAGTAACGATAGGATTTTGACAGTCCCTAGCGGGGATGTTTGAAACATTTGTTCAATAAGTTTTGCCATTTCATCATGATACTAATTCTATTAAAATTCAAGAAGTATTAGCCTATTGGTACTCAAAGAGCGTTTCGTTCAAAATATGGTCGTCGTTCTGTTCTTTCTGAGCTATATAATTGGCAAGTTGGAATCTAGATCAGGTATACGTGTTTGTATTATTATTTTAATTTATTCAAAAAATATCAAATTACAAAAAAAATTAATGGGAAATTTGAGGATGATGGTTTTCACTTACTAATGCATCAATATTAAATTTAATATTTGTTGTTAATAAACGAAGCAACTGAGTAAATGACTTATCAGAGAGAGAACATTTAAATTTTGATTTTATAAATGTCGTGCTGCTTTCACAAAGATACGTGCTTCCCATCATTGAGCCCAGTGTAAGCACCAAGTTTCGCAAGTTGGGGTATCGTTCATCTGACAGCAACATGAAGATCCAAGTTTCAGCACTTTCTTGGTGAAAAGGATTGCAAAACACACAATTACAGTTGAATTCCTGCTCTGCTTACTGAAATTGTAAGGGGCTGTGCAAAAACATTTTTTAAAGTCGCTAAATCGATTTTTAAATTCTTCTGGAATTACGTTAATGTGAGGTAAATATGACATTTCCTGAAAACCCTCATTTCTTCAAAATGCTCTATACAACTTGTGAAAAATTTAGAATCACTTTATAGGAATCGTAGTGCATGTTCAAGCAAGTGTAGCCAAAAACGTCAAATATATATTCCTCGTCGTTAAAGCACTATTATTCCTTATTAACCAATTTTTTCTTTCAAAAATTTGATCAAATTGATGGGGACGATGTTTATTTTCCACAAGACTTGTCATACAGTGAATATACTGCACGAAAAATACCGTAACTCATAAATGCGCCTGACAACTGTCCGTTTTTTTTTTTTATTTAATAATTAATAATACAAAATAACTATAATTAAATATAACATTTTCAGGTATTACCTTCACTTTAATAAGTAAACACAAATACTACAATCAAACACCAACACTTCAATTTCACTTAGTGTTCAAGTGTCAAAGTGAATCCATTACCTGATGACAGCAGAAGTGAAAATTATATACTATAATTAATAAGTATTATTATTTAAAAATAGTTTTTTTTTTATTATTAAAAACGACTTTGTAAATTTTAATAAAAAAAAAAATTTAATATTAACTTTTTGTTTGATAAACTTTACCTTAATCCTTTTGGATTTAATTAAATAATTAACAAAATACTAAAAAGGAAATTTCTCTCTAACAAAATGACAAATTTAATGTGCAAGAGAGAGAGAGGAGAGAGAGAAAGGGAATCTAGTTAAAGCTCTATTTATTGTTCCTCAACTGATATAGTTACGTCATTCAAATTGTAAGCAATGAGCCCCTCCCCCCCTCTCCATTCTCTCTGAAAAGTGAGAGAATGAAATCTCAATTATGCACAAGTTTTGTGCCCCATGACAAAAGCAAGCTAAGCAACATGCACGCCGTCTGGCGGTGGATGCTTTAATGAACATCGCGAGCGCGCCTCTTTGTTAATTAACCCCTTTGCTTTGCTCACAACAGCGGCTTAAGCAGCCGTCATTTTATTGACTATTATAAAGAAAAAAAAAATTTTATTAATTCATCTTCTATGAGGAACAAAAAAAAAAAAAAATTAATGAAAATTTTGTTGGGATTTAGTTTTTTGTTTATTGTATTATAATATTTATTGTATTGCTACATGTTGTGTTATTATTTACCATATTGTTGCTTGTTATTCTGATTTATTGTTTTGTTGCTTATTGTATTAATATTTATTGCATTGTTATTTTTTATATTGTTGTAATTTATTAGAATAATCAATGTAAAATGTAAGAATTAAAAGGCTATAAATAAATAATTCTTTTTGAATTAATACAGTATTTATAGAGAAAGTAGAAAACGGACAGTGGAAGTAAATAGTAAAAATAAAATTCTTTAAATCTAAAATTTTTATGTTGTGTATACAGATTAACATAGTTTCTAAGCAGATTATATTTTAGCCAACGTTTCGGACGCTTCTGTGGTCAACAAAACGTTTATTCAATTTCTTTTTACAAGTGAACAAGGTATTTTAATAATCACTTACTTAAAGATTTGTGTTTTTAAAGCATTAACACAGGTGTTATTGTGTTATTGAATTTATGTATTTGTGTTTGAAATATATATTTATATCAATAAGTTTTTTTTTATTTTTATTTATTTATTTATTTATTTTTTTGTATTTTATTGTGAATAAATAAATAATTTTTAAATTAAAATATTATGCCACCTTTCAAAAAATTAAAAAAAAAAATTCTCCATTTTTAATTAAAGAACTTTGAAACTACTTGATTGATCTTCATGATGTTTTTATTATTAGTGTAAAGAAAATGACCTCTAGAAATATTCTATTAAATAGTATGTTAATATTAATTTCAACTAATATTAAATAATACACTAAGTGATATGTTTTTATTGGTATAATACGTATTTTGACACTTTCCTTTGTCATAATGAGAAGTGATACAAATACATCTGAAAATATGACACACCAAGTGTCGAAATATGCGATTATACCAATTAAACATATATTGAAAAATTTTCACTTGTGTTTTTAGTTTTAATTTACCTATTTTTCGTTACGACTACGTCAACTAGGTTACCAGATTGAATTTTAAAGACTAAAAATGAAATAACAGCGTTAATATTTGCCATTTAGCGATGGAGCAAGTAAAATTAGGAATCTCAAAAAGGGAAGCGTTGTGCAATTTTAGAACATGTCAAATAGAGATGAATTTTAATTTTTGCACCTTTTTTTCTCCTCTATTCTATTCTAGTTTAAATAAAAATAAAAATTCTTGGCTTTTATGAATATTTCAAACGCTAAAGAAATATTTAATTAATAACTTAGCTATTTCATTTCTCATAATGAACGCTTCTCTCTCTCCCTTTAGGCCCTTAGGAGTAAACAAAGCCATGAAAGAGAGTAAATTACTCGTAAAAACACATAAATTTAAAAGGAGGGAGGGGTAGTTTAATATTTCATTAAATGGCTGGTGCATTTTCTTTTATGCAATAGAAACCTCATTCATAAAATCCTACGAGTTCATTATTATATAATTTAGTGTGAAATTTGAAATAAATTTAGCTTTACCATATTTCATATATACCGTATATTTGTTAAATTAATTTCGGTTTACTAGTTGCAGAGATTTTTCAACGTTCGAAGATTAAAAATTGAATTATCACAAATGATTGTAGATGCAAATTAAAGATGCTGACTGAGGAGGGGACGTTAAACTGGAATAAATGATATTAGTTCAATATGCAAAGTACGTAACGTATAACATCCGACACACTTTGTTGTTTATCCATTCTGAAAGTCAGCTTCCTGAGGTTATTCACCACCAGCATCATCAAGGTGTCAAAAATATTAATTATCGAAACCAAAAGGAAAAGTGTCGCTTTGTTACAAACAAGAATCCATAAAAAGTTAATTTCAGGAATGCCATCACATCTTATTTTTCCATCCAAGCCACTTAGATATATGTTTGTAAAAAAAAAAAAAGAAATGTAGGAGAGATATACTATAATTGTAAAATTTGGTGTATTTTATAATTTTTCTGATGAAGGCTGAAACGCCAACAAGCATGTAAAATAAAGCTGAAGATAAATATATTTTTTCTTTATTGCTTTTGGCTACCTTGAATCTCCTCATTATTCATAAAAAGTTATTCAAACTGATCTTTTTATCCACTTCTCCATCTTGTTTGACAGCTCTAATTAATGGCGCTAATAATCTCTCTAATAATTAATTTGGGTGATTTGATAGAAAAATAATTCTATTCACCACTGGCGCCAGTAAAATACATGCATTCCATTTTGCATATACATAAGTGCATTATTCTATTTACAAGTAAACTGCTTAAAAACACAACTTCTTAAATTTCACTAAAATTGTGCAAACGAAAAATTTTATAAATTTTATTTTTTCAATGGAATACCATGACAACTATTTCTCCATCTCTCCTATGAAGTACAAGAGTAAAGTGGTCTTCAGAATGTTTCAATGGCAAAATGAGAATATACATTTTAAAAAGCATCTAAAAAATAATTGATTTTTGAATTTTAATCAAAATCGTTGGAGCGAATTTTGAGAAAATCGGAAAACATTGAAAAAGTGACATCTGTAAAGTATTAATACTCTTTGGTCGATTTTGATTAAAAGCTTCGTGTCACGTGCCAGGGGAGGGTACCTTTTTTAAAATTTCGAATTTCTAGTCTCAATTTCTTCATGCTTTAAATTGAACAGACACACCCACACACTCAGACAACGAGAAATCACTTTTTTGGATTCAGGTGACCTCAAAACGTGTACAGTATATCGCATCGAATTTTTGACATCTAATACTTTCTCTCTCTATATATAAGATAAAGTAAGAAAAAAAAAAAATAGTTCACTTAGTGTATAGGAAAGGAAGATTGTTCATTTATAATTGAATAATGCAAGGGTTTGAATTTGATCAGAGAGATGACAAATTAGCATCACAATTTCTGTTTATCGCTTAGATAATTTGAATATCCATATCTCGCTAATCAATATTAACAGAATGAACCAGCAGCAGCAGAGTTCTTTCAAGGAATATTAATAATGAAGAAGAGAATGTCCTAGATGAATAAAAGAAGAGAATCGATAACTGTTTCGATTATATTAAGACCGTCTTCAGGACTATAAAATAAAAATAAACAAAAATTCGTCAAGAAACAAAAAGAAATTTTATTGAATACAATAAAACAATTTTCGGCAGCCGGTATCTGATTATCTGAATAAAATTACAATAAATTTTTGTTATTATTATTGTTCTATAAAAAAAAAGTAATGAATTGTGTGGAACATCTAAAGCAAGCCTGACAGCTAGTTGTGATTCTATATATAATTAAGAGTAAACTTGATTGAAAATAAAAATGTTTAAGAGATTTTCTCCTTTAAAGAGTGTACCTTAAATGAGAAGCAATTTCCAGGAAGAGAGCTCTCAATTTAGCTCCTGTTTGGACCCAACGCCCCCCCCCCCCTTGGCACTTACACCTTCCTGCACTTAGGCAAACCTTCATGTCCACCCTACATCTTTATTTACAACAAATCACTTAACAAAAAAAAAAAAAAAAAAACAGCAACAAACACAAATTCATTTAATAATAATAAACCGCTAGTTTGCTGGATTACGAGTTATAGTAGAGGCACAATAGTCAAAGAGAGAAATTTTGTCTATTATATTTCTATCTAATTCATTTCCTGTTTTATTGTATCAAAGAAATGCTTCTTTTAAATTACGCAAATATTAATAAGTTGTCAAGAATAGTGGAGTTAGTGAGGGAAATTTAAAGCTTTAATTCAGAGAGGGAAATATAAAATTTTCAAACAGTGAACAAGAATAAATCATATGCATTTGCTCCCCGAAGGCAAGGAAGGGAGTCCAGGGGGCGAAACCACCTTTGCAAGTGACAAAGCCCTTCGAAATTATCTAATGGAATGTAAATCCCGCAAATATTCCTAAGAATTATTTGATTATTTAATTGAATTAATAACAATTTTTTTTATATTATTATAATTCGCTAATAAAATTTAAATCCCGTAAATATTAGAAAGTCGCCAGGAAAACTTAATAAATTGATTTAAATGGTGTAAATTATAAATAAATTTAAAAAAAGGATTTAAATGGTGTAAATTATAAATAAATTTAAAAAAAAGAATTTAAATCCTGTAAATTATAAATAAATTTAAAAAAAAAAGATTTAAATCCTGTAAATTATAAATAAATTTAAAAAAAGGATTTAAATGCTGTAAATTATAAATAAATTTAAAAAAAAGAATTTAAATCCTGTAAATTATAAATAAATTTAAAAAAAGGATTTAAATCCTGCAATTTATAAATAAATTTTAAAAATGAATTTAAATCAAGCAATTTGTAAATAAATTTGCTAAGAAATTTAATATAATTTAAATTCAGCAAATAATAAATTGCCTAGAAACTTTATAAATTTATTTAAATCCTGCAAATAAATAAAAGTAATCCATTAAATCCCACAAATTATTTAAGGACACATTGGAATAGAATAATTTCAATAACTTTCTTACAAAATGTGTTCATTTTTGTTCTTTTGTTAAATCTCAATCGGATATTCCATTCTCTATTTCATTCTATCCTCGTTATTATTTTAATACTTAATAGACTATTGCTTTTATTTTATCTAGTAGTTAAAAGTTCATTAATGTTTTAATATACTATTATAATAGAATGTTAAAAGTAAAAAGATTTACTGGCGACAGTAGTAAACATACATGCAGGCCAAGTAGATTTAAACTAATGTTTATGCCATCTTATTAAATTTTTTTCTCAATAGATGGCAGACTTGTGGAAATATAGGCAAAATATTTATAAATTGAAGCTCAATACAATACTATTATAATTTATTTATTAGAAAAGACGGAATGGAAAGGAATATAGGGACATTACTAAAAACAAAAAGGGGAAAGTTGATATCGTTTAGCCAGCAGTGTCATAATAGGACTTCTTAGGATGTCCCAACTATAGTTATTCATTAAATTCATTAATAATAAACTATTTTTAAATAATCTATGAAATAAAATAAAGATTTATTAAAAAAAAAAAAAATTAGTCCAGCCGGGAGTCGAACCCAAGATCCCTCAATTTGTACCCAAAACGTGCTAAACGTTACACTACCAAAGTCTGGTTAGATCTAGGGTGAAGTGTGAAAAAATGATCCTTTTTAAAAGAGAATAAACTTTTACTTCAAGCTTTTGTCTATTAAATTTTAACGTTTAGTCGTTGGATCTAGTTGAAATATTATGATTTAATAAAATTAAAAAAAAAAAAAAAAACACATGACTCAATATAAAATTAGTTATTTATTGGTATAAACACTTGCTACGTATTTCAGCACTTATTCTGTCATCTTCAGAAGTGCAGAATACAAGATGACATACCCAATACATAACAAGTGTTTATACAAATAAATATTGTAACATATCACTTTGTGTTTTTATATTTAATTTATCTAATTAAATCATGTTTCAACAAGAACAACGTTTAAAAATTTAAATTTAATAAATGAATGAATATATATAAGAAAGTAAACGATCATTTTAAATGAAAAAAAAAAGAAAATAATTTACATGATGGCAAGGAATAATAAATTAAATATTTCATAAGAAATGACAATGAAAATTAAGATAAATTTTAAAAGATTATAATTTATTACGCCATACATTAATTACGTTTAATTTAACGCAGACATTTTGTTAAACCTAAGAGGGAAAGAAAAATAAAAAAAGGGTTTTTTTTTCTTTAAAAAAGAATTTAAGAAAAAATTCAAAAATTATGTTTGTCAAGTTTTACTGTAAAACTAATAATCGTTTTGGGAATAAAACTTCGCATACATCTAAAATAAAGTATAGTAAATAATTAGGGATTTATTTCGAAAACCACTTATCAAATAACTCGATTTTTACTTTCTCTTACATGTATAGAGAAAATATTGGATTCATGTCAAAAATTCGTTGTCGAAATTTCGATGGAAATACACGTTTTGAAATCCCCTGAGTCTAAAAAATGGTCTGTCTGTCTGTGATCAAAATATCTTAAGAACAAAACGACCTAGGAACTTGAAATTTGATATTTAAGTTAGGTACTTCCCTGACTCGTGACACGAAGCTTTTGAACAAAATCGACCAAAGAGTACTAGCACTTTACTGAAGTACTTTTTCAGTTTTTAACTATTTTCTCAAAACTCGGCTTAGGAACTCAGAAATCAATTATTTTTTTAGATTCTCTTTAAAATATACATTCTCATTTTTCTCTTAAAATTCTTTGAAGCACACTTTACTCTCTTGTACTTCAGGAGTCCATGGTAAGAAAATATTTTTCTTTTTTATAAATTTTACAAGAAAGTTGTGTGCTGTGAGACCTGTCACACCAGATTTTTCTACTTTGTCTAAAATGTATTCAAATTGTCAATTAATATTATATAAATAAATAATATCACGTATCAGGAAAAGGAGAAATTCTCAAATTTCATTATTGTTAGGTGACTGGCGCCAGTTGTTGCGCACTTATACATTAAAACAGGTGTATTAGGTTGGAATCATGTATATTGAGTTCTTTCTAGGCACTTGAATAAATAAAATTATTTATGGATTCTGTCAATAACGTATATTCTTTGTCTTTCGGGAGTTAAATATCCAGTTCAGAAGTAGTTAATCTTTAATTAATATCAATAATCTTTATTATTTGATCTTTTAATCTTAATTAAAAAGACGTTAAAAATTTGAGATTTTTTTTCATATTCTTATTTCATTGTCTTTTAAATTTAATTTGGTGTTAGGATAATAATATCCTAAAACAGAAATTACGAACGTTTTTTATTAACGGTGTATCTTTATGAAATTTTTGACGAATCACATTAAAATTGTTTTTTTTTATTTTTTTTTTTCATAAACAGTATTTAAATTTAAACTGATAGCCGTTGACTTTATAAGAAACATGATTTAATTAATTAATCAATAATAAAAACTAAGTGATATGCTATTTATTGTGTTAAACACTTGATATGTATTTCGACACTTAGTGTGTCATCTCCAGAGGCGATACAAGTGTTACAAGCACTTATTTTCTTCGTAATTGAACTACAGTTAGTTACCAATGAATCGAAATAATCCGGATTGCTTCAGATGCCGAAAAAATAACTAAAAATAAAATCATCTTCATACACTCCTATTATGATGTATTCAAATTCATTTTCTCATGTAATAGGGAAGTTTGATGGCTCTGAATGCAAACGGAAATCTCAAAGTATCCTTCAGTTGAGGTTAGCACCCGTATATTTTATTAATGAAATTTTTATGAAGATATCTCCCTATGGTTTTAGAATTTAAATTTATACGTGTGATATAAAACAAAAAATATATATATTTTTATATATTTACGTAACAAAAAATAAAAAATAAAAAGTTGATCTATTTTATTTTCAATCTTTTTGATCTTGCTTTTTTGCTTGACGCATTTTTAA
The DNA here is from genome assembly GCA_023213315.1 of Euborellia annulipes. Lineage (NCBI taxonomy): Eukaryota > Metazoa > Arthropoda > Insecta > Dermaptera > Anisolabididae > Euborellia > Euborellia annulipes. The sequence goes on from JAKCPI010004576.1 coordinate 30,033, forward strand.
AAATTTATGAGTTGATGGCTAGTAGAGATGCATGGATATATTTTTAAAATAACTTATTAAAAATAAATAAAATTTTGTGTGTATGTGTGTGTATCTGCATACATAATAAAACAAGGATATATTTTTATACAATTAAATGAGATCAAAAGCAATTTTTTTTTATATTCCCTCGTAGAGGAAAAAAGCTATTCTCATTTTTTTGTATTTAAATGTTGCCGCTACTTTTTTTAAAGATCTATGGTTGTGAATACGCTGACTTCCATAAATCGAATTTCTTTCATGTTTTTAAGCATATTACATTATAATGAGGTGTTCACTCAACTATGAGTTGAAAATATACACTAGGTTATGTGTTTCAAATTATTTATTAATTAAATCACTTGACGCGTTTCGATTTTTACATCATCATCGGAAGTGTTATTACTTACTGAGTAAGTATATTTTGTATGTATATTTTCAACTCATAGTTGAGTGAACACCTCATTATAATGTTTCAACAAGAGCCCACGGTAGAAAGTTTAAATATGATATTACATTATATGTAACTGACGACAGTATGAAAATATTACTTGCATTGTGTTATTGTTTCTACAAATCTTTTCATTAAAATGTAAACATAAATGACATATACATATGTGGTTACTTTGTATATGTTGTGTCTAGAGGTATCAAAATTGGGGGCATCATGGAATATTATCAAGATTTAAATACAATATTGCACTAAAGAGGACTAACTTCTTACTTTATAACTTTTATGTTTTACTACTTTTAACTAGAATGCTTTGTCTTTTAGTTATTCAGATATCTTATCTTATTTTTCTAAACGTATTTTTGGTGATATCTTTTTTTAAAAATTCAGCTGTACCATAGTCTACTGGATAGAAACTACGAATCAACAAAAAAAAAATCACTTGTTTAATGTTTATAGGTATTTTTTGTATAACACTTAAATCAGCCTTGATACATTGTAATAGATGTAATTTCAACATTCATTATTGTATTATAATAATTTTTTTTTACAGTAAAAGGAAAAATAAAAAGAAAAAAAAAACAATTTTAATGTGATACCTCAAAAATTTCATAAAGATTGTGGTACCGTCAATAAAAAAGGTTCGTAATTTCTGTTTTTGTATATTATTATCCTAACACCAAATTAAAGTTAAAAGACAATGAAATAAGAACTTGAAAAAAAATCTGAAATTTTTAACGTTTTTTTAAATTAAGATTATAAGATCAAATAATAAATATTATTGCTGAACTGGATAGTTAACCCCGAAAGACAAAGAATACATAAATAATTTTATTTATTCAATTGCCTAAAACTAAATACACATGACTCCAATCTAATACACATGTTTTAATGCATAAGTGCGCAACAACTGGCGCCAGTAGGGTAACTAACAAATTTATACAGAATTAATGTTACTGTTTGTATCTATGTTATCTGTATTATGTTAAAATCATTTTCAAAAACACTTTTTCACATTTACTATATTTTTTTAAAATTCATTTATCTAAATAGCGATAAACAATTAAAAACATCCACGGAAAGGTTTCAGATAATGAAAAAATAATATCGTTTTTTTTTTTTCTTCAAAAAATAATTAACTTGACAAAGTGAGTGAGTCAATTTGATGGATGATAAATTAGATCACAAGAAATGAGAAAATTGATCTTCACCTTCTCATTCTCGCTAACCACCCTCCCCTTCTCCTCCCACTGTCAAAAGATTTGTCAAAAAAAAAAGGATGGATAATCATTTCATTAACTTTCTCTCTCTCTTGGTTATTTCTGCGGTCGTTTGTCATTGGCTAAAGAATACATAATGTGGAGACTCCCCGTGGGGGTTAAAGGTTACCCTTCTGCCTTAAAAAAAGGGGGGTGAGAGAGCAAAGGGCAAAGGAGAAGGGTTGGTGCCTCGTACCGAGGGTCCCCGATCGATCCTTGCAGGTGTCACCCTTCTTCTTTTTCTTTTTGGCAATGACAGAAGAAAAAGAAAAAAAAAGGCGATAAGCCAATAACGAGGATTCCTTAAGGACTCTTCCTTTAAGTCCTTTATGAATAAATGAAATTTGCAGAGAGAAAGAAGAGGGGATATTAAATTAGAAAAAAAAAAGAAGGAATATCGTAAATATCTAAATGCTACTAAATAATTCAAAAGTAGGTTATCTCTTCATTAAAAAATAATTTTCTTCATCTTCACTTAAAAGATTAATGATAGAACGTGTTTTAATGTATAAGTGCGCAGCAACTGGCGCCAGTAGGGTAACTACAGAATTAATGTTAGTGTTTGTATACATGCTGTCTGTATTATGTTGTTGTTATGTTGAAGTATTTAGATACTAGAGAGATAAAAAATTTTAATTTATATAACAGTTAGTATAAAGATATCAAGTTTTAAAAAAACTTATCTAAAATTGCAAAAAAAAAAAAACTTTATTTCTAACGAAAAGAAATTTGTCTAAATTAAAAAATGTTATATCTAGGTTTTGTGAGGTGCCTATATTAATATTATATAAATGGAAACGTAGGGTTAAGAATAAATTTAAAAAAAAATTTCTTAATTGCCTGCCTGTCAATTTTTTTTGTCATGTATATGTTTACATGTAAATAAGAAATATCTAAATGCTACTAAATAATTCAAAAGTAGGTTATCTCTTCATTAAAATAAAATTTGCTTCATCTTCACTTAAAAGATTAATGATAGCAGGTGTTTTTATACATAAGTGTGCAGTAACTGGCGCCAGTAGGTTAACTACAGAATCAATGTTAGTGTTAATATACATGTTATCTGTATTATGTTGCTGTTATGTTGAAAAATATACTTAGATAGGTCCTACCGTAATAGATGATAGATGAAAAATTTTAATTTATTTTAACAGATTTTCAGTTTTAAAAAAATATATCTAAAATTACATTAAAAAACTTTTTTATTTTTTCTCTAAAGAAATTGAGGTAAAATTTATGTTAAAAAATGTTATATCTAGGTTTTCTGAGGTGACTAAATCACTATTACTCTAATAATAAATGGAAACGTAGGGTTGAGAATAAATTTAAAAAAATTCTTAACTGCCTGCTTGTGAATTTTTTAAATTTCAATGAACATAAAAAAATTCACTAATTTTACTCAATGAACATAGAAAAAAAAATTGAACATTGTTAATGTATATGTTTACATGTAAATAAGAAATTTCATGGCAGTTTTAACAATTAGTATGTAACACTAACACTGTTAAATTTGGACTCAAATGTGCAGAAGTTTAAAAAACTTCTTTTTTAGATATTTTCTTAATATTAGCATATTTTTGTTTTTTATTTAATAAATTTTTTCTTAATAAACTTTAAGATAATATTTATCTCTCTTTATTCTGTTTTTGTTGCTTAAGGCACAAACAAAACAGCAAAGAATGTTGAAAATAATAAATCAACTGTATTATACAATAAATAAAGAAAAAAAAAAGTTTAAAGTTAATAAAAACTTTTAATGCGGAATAATTAAAATAAAAAAATAAATAAATAAATAAAAAACAATGTTTGTAAAGATGTACATAACTATTACTCAGGTCGTTTTTGAAAATCTAAAGAAGTTTGCGGGGAAGATGAGGAAGAAGTTAAAATTGATTAAAATTAAATAATTTTAAAAACAGCTCAAATATTAGAGTATAAATTGAAATTAAAGAAGAATTTCGTAATACTGAAGTATAATATTGTATTTTATATATAATAAAGATAGCGCTAAATTCATGCATGAATTTCATCACTTACATTACACTTACTTGTTAGTGCCATTTCTGGAAATGTAATCATGTAAACAACACTAAAGGTCTATTCTCTAAAAACAGACGTTAAAATTTAAAATCAACAAATGGGTGTTAAAAAATGGTGAAATCTTTATCTGAAAAATCATTCTTTCTAACCGTATATTCCACATAATTAAACCTCTTAAGACACAAGAGTTATTCAAGCCGCTAAACTTTTTCGTGCATGCCTCCCTACCCGGCCACTATACGCACATGCATCGTTGTCAAGTCAAAAGTAATGTAAAAACAATCAGAGTTAAAAAATGCTATTCTCTAAACAAAGTTTTAACAGCGACGTTAAAATGTTACTTTTATTTCAAAATTATCAAAATCATAACCTTACTTTTTAGGTTAAGGACGCCATTTTTATTTTAAATACGACGTTAAAATATTAAAGGTACCACTTAGACATGGCATTAATTTTTAACACTATTTACTAAATGTTAACGCTCTGGCTTTAAAGTTTTTGTTTATAGAATAGCTATTTGAAGCAAGTGTTAAAATGAATTATTGTTATTTACAGATGTTAAAAGTTAACGTTTTTGCTTGGAGAATAGACCTGTTTATGCTTTAAAACAATATTTTTTTAATAAATTTCATTTTCCTCTTAAATAGAAAGAGTTAGAAAAAATATTTTCAAACAAAAGTTATCTAAAATATTAAATAGAATAATTGTGTATATAAACATTATTTTGATAAAATTGATATTTAAAGAAATATTTTAATTTTTCTTGTTTTGTACTTCAAATAAAGTACCATTTTGAATGAATGGAATGTTGCCAAAAGTTATTATTTTCTTTGTTTCTTGATTTAAAGCTTATTTAACATAATTTCAAATACGTTGGATCACAAATTTTAAGTTCCCATATACACTTAAAAGATGCTTATTTCCATATCATCTTGTCCTTTTGAATGCCATTCAAAAGAGAAGGATATCGTTAATAACCAACATTTCATTAAGGGCTATCGTTAGCATAACGAATTAGTTACTACAAAACATTCGACTCACTTAAAACAAAAGGAATGGTAAAAGCTAACAATAATTCTTCATCCCCCTTAAAATTCAAGTGGCTATTATAAGCAAAGTTAATGGATGCTATTATTATGATTTCAGAGAGCACAAGATGACAACTACGAGGACAGTCGGAGGAAAATTTAGACAAGAGTTTGTTAAATGCTTATAAATCATTTATATCTAAAACAGGTTAAGTTTGAACAAAATATTATAAATCTGGTGTGACTAACCATATAGCAGATATTTTTTTATGAAATAGATTTAAAATTTAAACTGGTAAACGTTGACTTTAGTTATGAAATTAGATAAATTAGAACAAAATACACAATATGATATGAATAGTGGTATAAAACACTTATTTTTCAACACATGCTGTGTTGCTTCTAAAGATGACACACTAAGTGCCGATGTACATATTAAGTGTTTATACCAATAAAAAAAATATTGAAATATATCATCTTGTGTTTTTAGTTTTATTTTATCTAATTTTGAAAACTCATGCCCAACTTCACCAATTAAGCTCGTTGTATTTTCAAGTTATACACACACACACAAGAGTATATAAATATACTTTATTATAAATTAAAAAAAAAACACATTTCGGTTCATTTTCATGTTCTCAAGCAAAAATTTTTCATTTGAAATAAGATGTTTAACTAGATTGAACAAAAACCTCAATGAAGAAGGCAGCCAGATAAGATATTTTATCAAACTCGGACCTGACCATCCTCAAACTCTTACTAGTTAAACATCAATGTAGAATAGAAATGGCTGTGACGATTGAACAAGAACCTCAATGACGAAGGTAGCCAGGAGAAATAAAAAAACTTTAATATTATTTTGTCGATGTTTCGGGAGCGCGTCGTTCCTATCTTCAGAACACAAAATAGATGGAGAATTTCATAATGTATATACAACAACGATTATCAACAAAACGTATGCTGTGCATAGTATTTAACAAAGTTAATTGTATGATCTATTTGTTAAGGTGTGTAACAACCCCAAACTATGTTAGATTAGATCTATCTTGGTCGGCGTTTGGGGTTGTTATACACCTTAACAACCTAAATAATAGATCATACATTTGTTAAGTTTGTTAAATACTATGCACAACATACGTTTTGTTGATAATCGTTTTTGTGTATACATTATGAAATTCTTCATCTCTTTTGTGACAATTATTTCGTCCTGAAGATGGGAGCGACGCGCTCCCGAAACGTCGACGAAATAATATAAAAGTTTTTTATTTCTGCTGGCTGTCTTCGTCATTGAGGTTCTTGTTCAATCATCACAGTCTTTTTATTCTTTATTGATGTTAAACTAGTAAGAGTTTGAGGATGGTCAGGTCCGAGTTTGATAAAATAACTTATCTATCGTGTTACTTAATAATATATATAAAAAAAATGGACAGAGTCTATTATTCAAAAGATGAAAAAAAAGTATGCATAAGTGCAATGCATGAACACTGTTTACATGTTCTTATTAAATAGTGCATTTCTCTTCATTCGCTTTTTGACTGGCGCCAGTGTGTTCATTTACATGTAAGCAATCATTTAAATCTTATCTATTAGAATATAAGCAAAGAATGATTTTAAATGATTTGAGTCAAGCAAATCTTGTTAAAAAATAAAATATAATTTCATAATTCAATCAATCACCTCTTTATGAATGAATCTTTATTTACGATCACTTTTTTACTAAAAGATAAAAAAAAAAATGATAAAAGAAAAACTTTTTAATAATTAAAAAAAAAGCTGATGTTAACTTTGACTATTTACTTACCTTGTAAAAGAGAAAATTGTTTATTTTTTTACTCAGAAGGGGAAGAGAGGAAGTGGAGGGGAGGCTGGAAAAGTTTTTAATAAACTAATTTAAAACTAAAAAAAAAATCTGCTGTTTTTTTTTTTTATTTTATTAAATAAATATTTATTAGCTTGGAAATTTCTAAAATGAATAATAAAAAAAATTAGAAGATGAAATAAACAAAGACCATAATGCAGCTACGTAGTAAAAAAGGGATGGGAAATGTTTTTGAAGAAAGAAAACAAAATATTGTAGAATTTTGTAGTTTATCGTGAAGACTCTTCACTGTGTGGCCCCTGATTACAAAAAAAGTTATTTACTAAGGAAAAAAATATTTAGGTGTATTTTAATGAATAAAGAGAATAATTTCTAGTGGCGCCAGCAGATTTACTTTCATGTAAATAATACAATAAGTATAAAGACTTGCTGATTAAAATTGAAAGAAGTAAACTTAATTTTATGACGTCCCAGAATTTTAAAAAATGAAAGGAAAAATTGGCAGATATTGAGATTTGATAGAAAATTAATATAATTTTATTATTTAGAAGTAGAAAGTAACTATAGACCTTAAAATAATAAAAGTACTTTTAATTTTCTCACTATAAAATAACATCACTAAGGGCCGCCGAAAGCAGGCCGTAACATCTATTGAGTTAAAAGGATTTTTTTTTCCAAATATTTTCTTGTTCACGTCATAAATAAAAGTCTTAAATTGAGTATTGATTTTGAATTATACTAAAAAAAAAAGTCTTAAATAAGCTTCGTAATTTCTTCCTTCAATCTTTCTAATTTATTGAGTAATTTAGTTAAAAAAAAAAGAAAAAAAAATAATGTGGAAAAATTATTAACGAAAATAGAATTGTATGATAATGATGAAATAGTCAAAGGTCAGAAATTATGCATGGATTTACTGGCGCCAGTCAACTTACAACCGAGAGAAAAAAATTGTGACCATATTCATTGCTCATGTTTGTATGCATAAGTGCAATGCATAAATACTGTTTACATGTTTTAAATAGTGCATTCTTTTTTGACTGGCGTCAGTGTATCTGTTTACATAAAAACAATAATATAAGTCGTATCTATTAAAATAAAAGCAATAAAAGATTTTAAAGGAACAAAGCACTCACTTCAGATTTTGTTAAAAAATATTTCATAATTCAATTAGTCATCTAGAAAATAGAATTGTTTGATAATGATTATATATTCAAAGGTCAAAAATTATGCATTGATTTACTGGCGCCAGTTTGGTCAACTTGCATATAAATAAATATGAATGGAGTCTATTAATCGAAAGACAAAATAAAAAAAAAAATTCTCAGCATATTCATTGCTTATGTTTGTATGCATAAGTGCAATGCATAAATAGTGTTTACATGTATTAAATAGAGCATTTTTTTTAAATTCATTTTTGACTGGCGCCAGTATTACATGTAAATAATCATTTAAGTCATATCTATTAAAATATAAGCAATAAATGATTTGGAATGATACTAATTTTAGGAACAAAGCACTCACTTAGGATCTTGTTAAAAAATATTTCATAAATCAATCAGTAGTCTCGAATATGTTAATGAAAAAATATTCAAAGTTCAAACATTTTGCATACATTCACTGGCGCCAGTTCAGTCAACTTGCATGCAAATAATAAAAATTAATCTAACCCAAATAAAGCAGGACGTTGAAAGGGGGGGGGGTTGAAATCCGCCAATGGCGGGTGGCACAACTAGTATATCATTAATATTAATAGAGAGTAAAATTACAAGTCTTAAATCAAAAGGCGATAAAAGAGATTTTATGTCTTATCAGATAACATCACTATCGTATCGTATTCGCGCCATGCTAATTAAATGTTCCGGTTTTATTGAATGGGATAGGGTAGGTACTAACTACCACCATCCACCTAGAATCGATTGAAAGAATTGGAACGCTAACATCTGGATTCTAATTATATTTGAAAGGACATCATTTGATGTGGTATTTGAGGCCATCTGCCCTTCAATTTCTCACCACTTTTTTTTTTTTTTGGGGGGGGGATGTCCGAAAGGCAATATCTATAATATGCCCTTTTTCCTTTTCTCTTCTTCTTTTATTTCGTCCTTTTTCTTCTCAGCAAGTGAGAGAGATATTCGTATATTAAAAGTGCAGAGGCGGAAATTATAAAAAAAAAAGAGGAAAAAATTCGACCCCATAAAAATTCATTTCTTATAACGTATATTAAACAAGAAAAGAATTTTTTTTTTTTTCTATATTAAAAATTCAAATCACAAATTATTATGTTCTATTATATGGGTTTTGAGAAATTTACGTTTTAATTAAAAGCTCAATTATTGTTCGTGTGCAAGTAGAAATAAATGCGTGTGGATTTAAAACCCGCAAATATACAAATTTTGAAAATTATCTTGATTTAAATAGTGCAATTGTAAATAATATTCGCTAATCAAATTTTAAAAATTATTTTAATTTATTTTAAATTCCACAATTATCTACAATTACAAAAAAAAAAAAATGATCATTATTTTGAGACAATATTTAAATCTACCTAATGTAAAATTTTACCCTTAAATTCTGTAGATAAAGTATTTATTTTAATTAATATCAAAGAAGTATTTAGGATTTTAGTAACCAAATTATAGTCAGAATATTTTTGAAGTTGATTGGGAAAAGAGTATAAATAAAAATCTGTTGTGACTGGTCACAGCACACAACTTTCTCTCGACCTTTGTTAAGAGAAAGTTGTGTTCTGTACTTGTCACACCGAATATATTTTTTTTTGTCGACATCTATCTATATTTAGTTTTCACCGATATATTATAATTCATGATGTAATATAAAATTTATAAATAAATATGGGAAAATATTTATCCTATGAAGTACAAGAGTAAAGTGTGCTTCAAACAATTTCAAGGGCAAAATGAATATATATATACATTTGAAAGAGCTTCTAAAAAATAATTGATTTTTGAATTTTAATAAAAATCGATGGAGTAAATTTTGAGAAAATCGAAAAAAAACTTAAAAAGTACATCAACAAAGTACTAGTACTCTTTGATCGATTTTGATTAAAAGCTTATTTTCACGATCCAGGAAGGTGCCTAATTTAAATATAAAGTTTCAATTTCCTAGCTCAATTCTTTCATGCTTAAAATTGAACACACACAGACAGACAGACAGACCATGTTGCGAAAACCACTTTTTGGATTCAGGGGACCACAAAACGTGTATATCCATCAAAATCTCGACATCGAATTTTTGGCATGAATCCAATACGTTTTCTCTATATACTGTATATATTAACATACAGTATATAGAAGTAAGAGAAAGTAAAATTAGGGCATATTACACTTGATATCATTTGTTAATTACACACATTGTGTTTTCACTATTATCTTTCCTATTCAGTGGATTTGACCGAATGACCAACTTAAAAAAATAAGAAGTGTGATAAAACAATCACACAATTTTCTAACTTCATAAAGTAAAAAAAAATTAATTTAGTTGTGTTGTTTGTTTTGTCCCACCACTTGTTTTTTTTTTTTTTTTTTAGGTTCAGTTGTGTGATTTGTTTTATCCCACCACTAATTTTTTTAAGATCAGTCATCTGCATGTATCTATGGATTATAAGACAACTTATTTTATTTCTTTTCCATAATTTAGATATTATTTTATTTTTAGTTTGGAAACAAAAGTAACGCCTTGCCAAAAGTTAAGCAATACCAAAGCAGTGCTAAATTTCGGTTGGGGTTCCGAACAATGGGCGTGTGAAACGTCCCTTATAAATAAATAAATATACATATAATAATAATAATAAGTAAAAGTTTACCAGCACTTGTGTTGAGTAAGTACAAGGATGAAAAAAAAATAAGCTAATGCTGGCGGTGGGTCTAGTACTATATACATATATTTATCGTTTTTTTTTATTGAATATTCATTTACAAAGAAATTTTCAATTAAAAATAATTTCCCGTCTATAAATAAAAATCTTAATTAATAGTTATATAGCAGATATGAAATCACGTAAAAAAAAAAAAAAAAAAAAAAAAAAAAACGCTATTAACTTGAATAAACAAACATTTGTAATCTCTTTTACCGATCTTCTTCTCTCTCACTCTTTCTTTCTTATACTCGTATATTATAATGAATTTCATTTTCATGGAAATTTCTTTTTTTTATTTAATCTCCATCATTTTCAATTTACAAACATTATGGCTGTTTTTTTTTTCTTCTCATTAAATCTACTAAATGCAACAAAATCATTCCCTGTTGCTTATAAAAGAGTAAAGGATTAAATTACCAATCAATTGATTGAGTTAAAAATGAAAAAAAAAAAAAAAAAAAAAAAAAATTAGAAATTTACATGTATTTACTGGCGCCAGTAAACAATACACAATTGCACTTATGAATCAAAGCATACTGGACACTACTATTTATTCTAAGTGCATATTCTCATGATAGTATATCACAACGTATGTAACTTAAAAGTTAAATATTGGATGCTTAGGCCTATTTTATTATCTATCCACGATTCAAAGATTTTTTTTAAATTTATTTTTAATTTAGGAGACTTAATCAATAAATAAAAAATTTTATAATGAAATATCGGGTAGGTGGTCTCGAGGATTCAGCGTGCGGAACGTATATCAGTAGCCATCGGCATATGTTTATTTAAAATGTACATATACGTGTATTATAACCCTTAAATGGCCTCAGTAGCCGAGAGGGAAAAAAATCATTTATAAAATAAATGAATATAACAAACCACACAATCGAACTTGAAAAAAAACAAGTGGTGGGACAAAACAAATCACACAACTGAATTTAAAAAAAAGCAAACGTGTGGGGTCGTGGGGCCCCGGCAAGAACGAAGTTCCTCACGCCTTTTCTTCAACTCAGAATATAATTTAATATGAATATTATTTTTTTTCTAGCCAGAGAGCTGCGCCCGCTAGAACCTCTTGCTCGCCGCCTACGGTAGATAGAAGGAAATAAAGAGAAAGAGATGGGCGTGGTCTCGCCAAGGTTTCGGATAATCTCGCCTTCCTCCGCCGTCGCTCGGAATCTGGGAACGCATTTTTGTTAAGTTACACTGGGGGAAAAAATTCTCCCATTTCACCCTGGATGGTAAGCCGCGTTAAAGAACTTCGTTCCAAAAATATAGTGCCACTTACTGTACATGCTTAAATTCATAAGTGCAAAAACTCATGTTTACATGTACAATATATAATTAAACACTTAAATTTATTTTCTTGCTCGTATTATTTATTTATTTACATACATTGTATGATGTGTTGCTCATACCCTTCGGGCTTTGAGCTACAATTGTTACATATTTCAACAAATTTTATTCATCTCCACCGTCTCCCTATTTATCGGCTCCTCCAATCTTCTCCACCATCCTCTTATCTACATTCCTATTTCTCTTTGGAAGTCTCTGCATCTGCATGCTCCGCCGTCTCCCTCTCTCTTTTGCAGCCGCTGCATGTTTTTCCTCCTCTCCAAATGCTTCCGCATCTCGCTCTTGCCCACAACTTCTTCGTTTCTTCATTCCATCTTGTATCTTACCAATATCGTTCCCGTTAGTATGTCTTTCTTTATTTCTTTGTAATATGGGCAGTATCTGGAGTTGTCGATCTCCCTATAGTTCCCTCCATTTCCGTCCTCATCATTTCTTCCATCTCCCTCCCCGTCTCCGGCTTCTCTTCCTCGGTCCAGTCCATGTTCCTTCCTAGTCCCTCTATTCTTATCCTCTTCCCATTCTTTCCCTTTTGTTTTTTCCCCTTTTCCCCCCCCCCCCCCCCCCCCCCTCCTCCCCCTCGCCCCTCCTCTTCCCCCTCTTTTCTCCTCATTTCCTCTTCCCATTGCGTTCCGTTTCTGTTTTCCACTCCATTCCTCCATCGCCCTCCCCGTCTCCGGCTCCTCTTCCTCGGTCCAGTCCATGTTCCTTCCTAGTCCCTCTATTCTTCTCCTCATTTCCTCTCCCCATTGCGTTCCGTTTCTGTTTTCCACTCCATTCTGCCATCGCCCTCATCCTCTCCGGCTCCTCTTCCTCGGTCCAGTCCATGTTCCCTCCTAGTCCCTCTATTCTTCTCCTCATTTCCTCTTCCCATTGCGTTCCGTTTCTGTTTTCCACTCCATTCCTCCATCGCCCTCCCCGTCTCAGGCTTCTCTTCCTCGGTCCAGTCCATGTTCCTTCCTAGTCCCTCTATTCTTATCCTCTCCCCATTGCGTTCCGTTTCTGTTTTCCACACCATTCTTTCATCGCCCTCCCCGTCTCCGGCTCCTCTTCCTCGGTCCAGTCCATGCTCCTTCCTAGTCCCTCTATTCTTATCCTCTCCCCATTGCATTCCGTTTCTGTTTCCCACTCCTCCCAATATTTCTCTTAGGCACTCCCACGGTATCCACTCCTCATTCATCTTCAGTGTTCTGTTCACATACTTGAGTGTTTTCTTCATGAGTATACGATATACGACATTTACCTCTCGTATTGCTAAATATTGTAATAAATAGGACGTCTGTGGAGAGCAAATTTTAAAAAGTGAAATGTAATGCCAGTAAGGTGAAGAAATCAAAGTTCAAAGTTTAAATAAAAAATTAAATGTTTAATATAAATTAAAACGTATATTAGAAATGTCAAAGTTATATTCTAACCTAAAAAGTGTTTGTGCAGTTTGTGTTTTGTTTTCAAGTGTTTAGTGTGTTGTTTTGTTTGTTTCTCTTAAAAAATAAAAATGAGATATGTGAGACAGGTTATGTGAGACAGATAGGTTATGAATGTTGTTCGATCTCGCCACTAGTCATCAAATACGACATAGGACAAATTTATTTTTGGTCCGTTCGTTAACTTTTGTGCTAATCTGTTTACGATTTAGGACATTTAGGACAAAACACAAGATCATGAATACCCCTAGTGTGTGTTTTGAGGTTTTAAATTTTCTACAAAATATGTATCCTTATTATGTGTTATAGAATGTTAAAAGTCATTAAGTGGTAATTTTGATTGATAAAAAAAAAAAGAAATAAGGATACTTCTCTCCTTCATTATACCATAAAGAAAGAAAGAGAATATAGCTACTTGGGACTCGAAGGTCTCGGCCCGTTTCATGTTTCCAAGTCACTTGAAAAAGAAAAAGAGACAGAGAAAGAGAGAGAGAGATATGCTAAAGAAGAAGAAGAAGAAGAGAGAAAGAGAAAGGGTGGATTTTTGTGAGTGTGGGTGGAAGTGAGAGAGAGAAAGGTTATTTCGTTCGTTGAATGAAAACTCTGTTAAGATAGACGGCTTGAGATAACCAACTGCGTGTCCAAAGATAGTTTGTTACACGAAATTTCGTACAAATGCCCCCCCCCTCCATTCCCCCTCCTGACTTTTCGTCGTTGTTTGAATGTGGCAGAGAAATATTCAACCTCCCCACCTTTTTTTTTTTTTTTTTTTTAATTTAATTTAAAATAGAAATAATAAAATGCAAAGTTTATTTTTGTTTTTTTAAAGGATTAAAGGTAATTTTGCTTATTTTCATTTTCCTTGACTTTTTATTTTTATCAATTATTTGGATATTGTAAATACAAACAGAGAAGATTTTCTTTTTTTTTTTTATCTTATCTGGAAAATAATAATCGTTGAGAAAGTTAGAAAAAGTCTTTTTTTCTTTGTTTTTGTGAAACAAACAAAACTTTATTAAGAAATATATAGTACTAGTCGCAAAACCCGTTTTGGGCGTGCAAGTTTGGGATATTTTTTGTTGCAATGCAAGGGTTAAGATGTTAAGGAAGGATCTTGAGTTCAAGCGAGGGTACTGACTGGGAAAAAGGGTCTATTTATGACTGTTTGAAAGGTCAGTCATAAGCGTGCTCTCTTCTTTTTTCAACTGCTGCATGTCATATACCTGGAAAGCTGACTCACAGAGCAACTAACTGCCTCTCTGATTTCAAGGATAACTTGTTGATTTTGTTTGTATATACAGGTTTTGAGGTCTCTTGAATCAAAAATAGTGGTTTTAGCGACATGGTCTGTCTATCTGTGCGTGTGCTGTGAACAAAATATCTCAACAACTATAAAAGCTAGGAAGTGGAAATTTTATATTTTAATTCGATTACCCCCTGAGGCGTGAAAATAAGCTTTTAAACAAAAACCTCCAAAAAGTACTAGTACTTTATTGATATACTTTTTCAGTTAATTTAAATTTTCTCAAATTCAGCACAGAATACAACTTTCGATTACCGAAAATAAGAGAAAGTTGTATGATGTGCGACAAGTCCCAACAGATTTTTATATATTAAGAGAAGAAAACAATATTATTACATGAGATTTGTAGAAAATTCAAAATTCCTGCTCTTTGGTTTGGTATAAAAGGTACCTGCTAAATATGACACGACAAGGCCTGCGTAACACACATGCATAAAATAATGCACGTGTTTTTCGCTTGTGTAACACGCACACACTTACTTTTTAAGAAGTCAATTTTCTATCAAGTTATCTTTTTTTAACCTATAAAATATTGCATTTTTTGACAGATCTTTTTTTTCATAACGTAATGAAGTTACAAAAACAACATTTGAGATTTTATTTGTAGCAGATCCTGTCACATCCAATCTTTTTTTCTTTCTTTTATTATGTTCCTGGGTGTCTTTATTAAAAGCTGAATTATTGTATAATAAAATATTTTCTTCATTTTACTTATATCACTAGAATTATTCATCAGATTACGATGAGCTTTGGCAAATTTGTAGTCCTAAGTGGACGTAAGAAGGTATTCAAACGAGAAGTGAATCGGACCACAGGGATCGGTAAAAATGAACGGTGGATTATTATCGTAAACCACGGTTTTCTCAGTATCCTTAAGACCAAATCTTTTGAAACTCAACTATAATAATTAGGACAATAACATTTAGGTCTGGAGCAAATTTCATGACAATCGGTTTAGTGGTTTACAAGTTATTCGTAAAAAATTGTTCTTCAAGATTTCAAACTTCATAGAGATTTATTAATAATTAAGAATTTAATTTAATTATATTTTAATTGCTTAATTGGTTTATTTATTTGATTTTGTGGGATTTTAGAAGACTTTAATTTAAAAAAGTAAAAATTAAGGAATTTTTTTTATAATTGATCATCAAAACAAAGTCGAGGGTCCGCCATAGGCGGGCCCGAGTCAAATATGTTTGTGGACCTTTATTTCCATTAGAATAAAAAAATAATCAACGAAGTTGCAAAACTTTCCCACCATACAATTACCCGTTTAAGATTGGAGAATGTTTTGAAAATTCGTTGACTATTTTTTTATTCATTTGCTTTACATTTTTTTACCATGTAAAGAATTCAAAGAAAATTTTAACTAAAAATATTTTTTGTTAAATTATTTTGTAGATGTTAATAAATATTTTAAATCGAGAGAGAGAGAGAGAGAGAATATCAATAAAGATTATTGGATTAAATATTTCGAATATATTGGTTATATTTTATCCCAAAAAGAGAGAGATCACACCTCCTCTCTTACATTTTTTTTTATTCTTTTATCAAATACTATAAATTGGTGGAATATTATACACATATATAAATATTATTGATATATAGGTTTTACTTCCTTTTAGTGAATTGAATATTTTTTGATTAAGAATTTTATTTGGAGAGAGAGAGAGAGAGAGAAAAAAATGTATAATGGAAGGCAAAAAGTTTTTCTTTAATTTTTGGATTCAAATATGTCAGTCAGATATTTAAATAATAATATTGATATAAAGGAGGCATGAAAAAACTAAAGTGGAATTCATTATAAGTAGGTGAAATTAATCAAAAACGCTAGTGATATGTATCAATACATTTTTTGGTATAAATAGTTATTATGTCGACACTTAGTGTGTCACTTTCAGAAATAACTTACAAATACATGGATGTTTCATAATATGAGTATTTGTATTACTGCTGAAGATGACACACTAAGTGTCGTATTATATGTACTAAGTATTTATATCAATAAATGTTTTGTTACATAGGCCTATCACCTAGTGTTTTTGATTATTTTCAATTAATTTTTCAACAATCCTCTGTTTTAACTGTTAATTTTAGCAATTTTTTTAAAATCCTGCAAATAGAAAAAATAAAATTCGATAAATTAATTGAAATAAAATTCTAATTAATTTAGTTTCAAATATTTAATGCAATTTTTAACCTCTATATTTTAAAATTTTTTTAATTTCAGAATGCCAAAAGTTAAAATACCAGTTGTAAAATTTTATTTAGATATCATATATGGACTGA
>JAKCPI010004577.1:0-10262 GCA_023213315.1 Euborellia annulipes
CGGCTAGTGTTTTATAAAAAAAAAAAATAAGAATAAATAAATATTTTTATATAAATTTATATTTTTTAGGAATAAAAATTTTTGTTTTTGTATTATTTTATAAAATGGGGGGGGGGGGGGAGGCGTCATACCATTAAATATTATTAAGGGAGGCGTGGTAACATAAGGTTTGGAAACCACTGATTTAAATTCCTTTGAAAATTTTCCTTATTTCTATTTAAGAATACTGTTGGCTTTCCTTTTAAAATCTAGATTATTTTTTCAAAAAAAATTTTTTGTATAACTTGTCGAAATAATCCAATAATTCAATATTAAATAGTGTAATCTACTTTTGATATTTATTATATTACTCGAATTTTTTTCAAATAATAAATATTTTTTTATCTTAAAAGAGTTATATACTATATCAGAGAGATTTATTATTTTGAAATACAGTTAAAATATGTTAGATAACAAAATAAAATTGAATAGTCGAGTCGTCTGGTAAATAAAAAGTATTTTACATAATATAATTGAAAATGGATGAATATTTTCCATCGGATAGGCAGCCAGGCGGATAAACACAAACCGGATTAGAGTCGATTGCTATAGTCACAAATTGATAGCTATTGTTTTCATCAAATTGCCAATTAAGTGGTGGCAAAATGTAACTGAACGCTTGGTTGAATTGCTGAAACCACTGAACAAAAGGCCAATGCTATCTTATCAGCGACTTGGCAAAATACATTCTGATTGGCATTTAGACTATTTCAATTGCGAAATGATAATCAGAAACGAGCCATTTAATTAATATATTACAGAGATGCGATTTGTTTGTTTCATTAGATTAATTACTCTCCAAACCAATTAATCATGAAAATACATTAGATCAAGTTCGATTGGAATAGACTGTCTGATTATAAATTTATTTATTAGAATATTTCAAATCTTAAAAATCTTCCGCCATCAGAGGTTGATTGGATATCATCACTAAAATACATCATAATAGATAAATTATCCATTAATTTCTATTTATTTGATTTATTTCCATTCTCAACAGGTGCAATAATTAAAAAAAAAAAAAAATTAGTGGGAAAATAATTTATAGTCGAAGATATAAATCAATCAATTTCCGAATTAAACTACATGTAACGGTAGGCTATATTCAATTTTATAATATGAGAATTCAATAATAACAGGCAAATTTAACAGGCAAAGCCTAGATTTATAAGTATCTAGATTTGCTTTTGAGGTTGTGGCTGGTGATGTGATAATAATGAAGAATTGGAGATATCAGCCAAATTGGAATAATCCAGGTTCAATAAAACTCCCAGAATAAGACGTTTCGGCCTGAATTTATTTGGCCATCTTCAGTTATTGGGCTACAAAATTGTATATAGATATTAACAAAATTTTTTACATTCTATTATTACAATATATTTTTTTTAAGTTGGTTGTGTTGTTTTTATTTTTACTTACAATTATACACATAGTGCAAGTGCACATGTGATCAAACCGGGATTTGTCAATAATAAAATTTTTTCGCTTCATACAAAATTATATGGCTTCTGTGCCCAAGCTCAGAGATAAATGATCCAATGAAAAAATTTTTGTCTTAAAGTAAATTATTAACCTTGATTAACGGTCATTTTTTTTATCTGATTACTTTTGTTTTTCTATGTAAATTGACCAAATTAGATTTAATCTATTTCCTTATTTATTAAATATTAAATCAATACTTTTATTAATTTTATTTAACATAGGTAAAAATTTTTTTGTTTATTTTTTACTAAATTCCAACAAGGCACATTGTTTTATCAATCAGGGAAAAAATTCACGAGTCATCTCGCACAAGATAGAAGTATATATATTAGTTAGACCTATGCAATCTCTTTTGAAATTGACTGCTTTATCACCTGCTATTTTTATAAACAACATTTCGGCTATCGTTCTTTTATAATAGTTATCGATTTTTACTAACACTTGTGCATTGTCACAGTCAAAAGAATGACCATATTCCGTGGCGTGAGTGCTGAGGGCTGTATTTGTTTTTTTGTTTCTTATACTTAATTTATGTTCATACACCCTGGTTTTTAAGAAACGTGAACTTTGTCCTATGTAAATGCTTGAATTCGGTGGACAATCCAAACAATTTATTTTATATACAATGTTGTTATATAGGTCTTTTGGAATGGCATCTTTGTTGTTAAATAGGAATTGGATGTTATCTGTGTTTTTGTGAGCTATGTTGATGTCATACGTTTTGAAAAGTTTTTTTATTTTTTCAGATACACCTCGTATATAGGTTACTGAAAAATATGGGCCTACCTGATTATTTGCATTTATATTATTAGTTAAAGAGGCTGAGGTGTTAGGATTATTTTGTTTATTTACAAATTCTCTGATTGTCCTATCGATGATATGCTTTGGATAATTATTTGATATTGCCATGTCTCTATAATTGTTAATATTTCTTTCTCTAAATTCATCATCCCCTAAAGTAAATATTCTTCTCAAGAAATAATTGAGGCTGTTAATTTTGTACAGGAAGGGTATGTTGGAGGAATAGTTAGCTATCCTTCCACTATCTGTTGATTTTTTATAAATATCAAATGATAGTGAACCATTCCTATTCTTTATAATTTGTAAATCTAAAAATGAGATTTTATTGTCTTTCTCTGTTTCATATGTAAATTTAATATTGGGATGAAACTCATTAAATTTTTTAGTTATTGTTGGTATGGAGCTCTCAGGTACACAGGTTAGCGAATCATCTACGTATTGTAAGTAAAATATTAGATTCAAAGGTTCCACGCATTTTTGATAGAATTTTCGTATTACTATTTCAGCAGCAATTGGGCTGAGAGATCCCCCCATTGGGAGTCCTCTCAATTGCAAATAGATTTTATTACGGAAACTAAAATAATTTTTATATAAGCAAATACTTAGAGCTTCCTTAAATTTATTTAAAGATAATAATGTAAATACACTAATTTCATCCCAATATTCTTCAATGCAGAGCATAAAGAAGTCTAAAGGGATGCTTGTAAACAAAGATTCCACATCATACGAAATAAGGACATGTCCTTGGGGTATGATGATATCTTTTAATCTGTTCTTAGCGCTAATTGAATTCAATACTTTATAATCATCATTCACCGTTAGACACTTCAAGATATCCGCCACATATCTAGATAGTTCAGAATTAGCATAATTTATGGTGGACACTATTGGCCTGTAGGGGTGGTCAGGGTAGACGCCCTTATGTACCTTTATGACAGAGTATATTTTGGCAACACTTGTATTTTTTGGATTTAATTTGTTAAAGGTTTTTTTATCTATTAAATCATCATTTAGGCAATCTGTTAAAAAATTTTTTTATCTCACCTTCTAATTTATTTATTGGACTGTTTTTTACTTCCTCATATGTATTTTTATCTGATAGGAGAGACAACATATTGTTGTTATATGACTCAGTGGTAGTTATCACCGACACTTTTGATTTGTCTGATTGGACAAAAGTTATTTCAGGATTAGATTTTTTATATTTTACAGTCTTAGTGATGTCTGTAGCCAAAGATCTATTGCTTATATTACCTAGGTCATTTTTATTTTTATTTTGAAAATTTGTAAAAATGTTCGCCACTTTTGATCTAAGTAGGGTTTTTTGAGAATCATTAAATTCTCCAAATTTAACAACATACTCACAGTCCGTTAGGCATTTAACTATATTGTTATTTATCCTATTTTTGTTGATGAGCCCGGGATACGAGGTGTATCTGTTGATGAGCCCGGGATACGAGGTGTATCTGAAAAAAATAAAAAAACTTTTCAAAACGTATGACATCAACATAGCTCACAAAAACACAGATAACATCCAATTCCTATTTAACAACAAAGATGCCATTCCAAAAGACCTATATAACAACATTGTATATAAAATAAATTGTTTGGATTGTCCACCGAATTCAAGCATTTACATAGGACAAAGTTCACGTTTCTTAAAAACCAGGGTGTATGAACATAAATTAAGTATAAGAAACAAAAAAACAAATACAGCCCTCAGCACTCACGCCACGGAACATGGTCATTCTTTTGACTGTGACAATGCACAAGTGTTAGTAAAAATCGATAACTATTATAAAAGAACGATAGCCGAAATGTTGTTTATAAAAATAGCAGGTGATAAAGCAGTCAATTTCAAAAGAGATTGCATAGGTCTAACTAATATATATACTTCTATCTTGTGCGAGATGACTCGTGAATTTTTTCCCTGATTGATAAAACAATGTGCCTTGTTGGAATTTAGTAAAAAATAAACAAAAAAATTTTTACCTATGTTAAATAAAATTAATAAAAGTATTGATTTAATATTTAATAAATAAGGAAATAGATTAAATCTAATTTGGTCAATTTACATAGAAAAACAAAAGTAATCAGATAAAAAAAATGACCGTTAATCAAGGTTAATAATTTACTTTAAGACAAAAATTTTTTCATTGGATCATTTATCTCTGAGCTTGGGCACAGAAGCCATATAATTTTGTATGAAGCGAAAAAATTTTATTATTGACAAATCCCGGTTTGATCACATGTGCACTTGCACTATGTGTATAATTGTAAGTAAAAATAAAAACAACACAACCAACTTAAAAAAAAAAATATATTGTAATAATAGAATGTAAAAAATTTTGTTAATATCTATATACAATTTTGTAGCCCAATAACTGAAGATGGCCAAATAAATTCAGGCCGAAACGTCTTATTCTGGGAGTTTTATTGAACCTGGATTATTCCAATTTGGCTGATATCTCCAATTCTTCATTATTATTAGTATCTAGATTTTACAGAAATAATTTCCTTCTTTACACTGCTTAGCTAGTAAATTTTTCCGGGTAGGGAAGGGGGGGGGGGGGGAGGAGGTTGAATAATAATAACAAAAATAAGAATAACAAAAATTTAAAGCCAAAGCGTTAACGTTTAGTAAATAGTGTTACTGATGTGGAAGCATTCGTAGCTCAGCGTCATGAATAATCGCGTGGCCAAGTTTGGAACTAAAGTGCTAAGGGCAACTAAATATATCTCGACACAAAAAATCTGGTGTGACCACATGGTGCACAACTTTCTCTTACCGAAGGGTAAGAGCATCTCGAAAGCCGTTAGAAGACGATTCACTACCGAGTTACTATAGGCGGCAAGAGATGGCGTTAGTTTTTTCCATAGAGATCCATTTCATTTGAAAGATTTCAGCTAATTAATTAAAGGCAAAAAGTTAATTATTTTTTAAACACAATGATTACTAATTTAATTATCTATAAGATATAGAGCGATTTTTTTTAAATATCTTTTATTTAATGCGATTATTTAAAAAAAATTTTTATTTTTTCTAAAATCAAAAAAAGGGCTTCTATATGTTGTAGATATTTTAAATAGCTTTAATTAAAAAAAAAATTTAGGTTGAGAGCTTCAAAATTGTGGCAGCTGGAATCTCCCAAAATTAGCACCCCGAGAAGCGCACCTTAAATTATATATTTTTATATACAAAAAAGTTAAGGGAACTCTAATTATAGGCCTATTTTCGTTGTACGCACACAATTTTTATTAAAAAGTAGATGAATAAGCTTTTATATACAATTTGAAAAAGAAAAAATTTGACCTGTAATTATCTCGATTTGTAATAACAATAATTTGTAAAATGGAAAAAATCAGTTTGCAGACCACGACTCAACAAATTCGACAATCTTTCTATTGTCACGTTTATTTGGCAAATGGGCGCGCGCAGATGAGAGAGAGGGAGAGAAAAAAAAGACCAGAATTGAAGCTCACGTGAGCAATACTAAAAAAAGATCTCTCGCGCCCTTTGGTATTCCCTTTTGATGCGCGCACTCCGCCCTCCAAGGGCTGCTGGTTGCCTTCTGTCCATTCCAGGCGACTATTTCCTATCGATTTCTAATCCTAATCGCACGTCATTTCGATGCCATACTTAATCACATGTTCCAGGCTCATAAATTGGAAGAACCCTTGCAGTCCATTAGAGTGATGTCTTTATTTGATAAATAAGCTAGATATAAGCCAAATCCTCGTTTAATATATCACAAGACGTGTGCTAGCAATTCTAGAGAAAAATAATTTTCCAATATATTTAAGAAATTAATTAATCTTGTATTTTAAGCTCCACTTCTAAGAAAAAAAAACAAAGTCAACAAAAAAAGTAAATCTACTTAAGTAAGGAAAGAGAAAGTTGTGTGATGTACTTAATCACGCTATCTAGTTTTATATTTTTAATCTAGATTTTACTCACAATATTATTAATATTTTTAAGAGTTAATATTTATAGCCAATCTTTTTATAATGCCCAAACAATCTGACTCAAGTTAAAATAATGATCAGAGGTTTGTTTTTAAAATTAAAATAAATGAAGTAAAATAAATTCTAGAAAATGTGAATGTCTGTTATCGAATTGAACATTAAAAATCTGGTGTGAAAGGTCGCACAGCACAAAACTTTCTCTTACCCTTCGGCAAGGGAAAGTTGTGTGCTCTGCTTGTCACACCAGATTTTGCGTCGAGATATATTTAGTAGCTCTCAGAATGTAAGTTCCAAATTGACCACGCGATTCATAGATGGCGCTGAGCTACGAATGCTTCCACATCAGTAAAGTGTACTTCAAACAATTTTCACAACAATTCACTGATATACTTATTAAAGAGCATCAAAAAAATATTCGAATTATGAATTTTAGTCAAAATCTTCGGAGCCAATTTTGAGAAAATCACAAAAAACTGAAAAAGTACTTCAGTAAAGTGTACTTCAAACGATTTCCACGAAAAATTTTACTGATATACTTTTAAAGAGCATAGTTGATTTTAATCAAAATCGTGGAGCAAATTTTGAGAAAATCGAAAAAACTGAAAAATCACACCAGTAAAGTACTAGTACTTTGTGGTTGATTTTATTTAAAAGCTTATTTTCACCTCTTGGGAGGGTGCCTAACTTAGATATAAAATTTCAACTTCGTGCTCTTTTGGTTACTGAGATATGGTTTTAGAAAAAAAATATTTTTTTTTTCTCCTATGAGTCACATTTTATTAATTTCGAATATGAATATTCAATTCAATTGGATTTGAATAAAATATCATTTTATCAACCATTAATAATTCAATTAAATAATGAAATTTTGTTTTATAATTTTAAAATCATTTAAATTATTGTAAAATTTTCAAAATAAACTGAAGTGAAAAGCCACGGATTGATTCAAGATCAAGTAAGGTTAAAACTTGGGCATGTGAACCTGATGAGCAAGTTTGCGAAAGGGCAACGATTATCATTAAATTTAACGAAAGATAAGATAGTGTTATTAGTGTTTAATGTAAATTTAGTTCCAAAGAGGCCTCTTAGTCCAAAGAATAGAATAAATAAAAGATCTAGGCAAATTTATTCCTACAGTACTTTTAAAGCTTTTGAACGAAAAATTTGTTAGAAAATAAATAAGCAGCTAAAATTTGTTTTGCCCACGGGGCTTGGAGTAGTTGGTAGCGCGTCTACCTTCTATACCGAACGTCGCGGGTTCGGACCCCAGGCAGTCCGAAGATTTTATTTAAGGCATTTGGATACCAAATGGCTTAAATAAGAATGCCTGGACCCAAATATGTATAATAATCAATAACGGGTATCGTTTAAAGTCTTAAATGGCCTAAGTTGCCGAAAAGACTGTGTGAATGTGAGTGTGAATGAGAAAAAAGTGTGAATGTTTAAAAAAAAATAAATAAATAAATAAATAAATAAATAAATAAAATTTGTTTTAATTTAATAAAACAAAATTCAACCAGCCTTATTTCCGCAGTGCGGGGTTGGCGGAATTGGATTTTTGCGACCGGAAGCCGGTCCGTCGCACGGTCTGAAGCTTGTTAAAAGTTTAGAAGAATGAGACAGACATGTAAAGAACAGAAGGAGTGCCAGTCCCAGCTTGGGAAGCTCGTGGTCGCCATCCACGTACCCACAAGATGTGGGCCCCTGAGCATAAAAAATTCAACAAACAATAGCATCTTTAATTTCTGCCTTTTTAGAAAGACATTTCTGCTATAATAAATATTTTTTTTTCAATAGTACCGTATTTATTCTATTTTGCAGTTATTGAATAAATTTAACTAAATATAAATAGTGAAAAATGACATCCGATATTTTATTAAACGATGAAATAAAACGCCTCTTGAAATTGATATTAAATAAATCACTTTATTTTAATTAATTAAAATCCTACACTCAGATTGAAAAAAAAAATCTGGTATGACTGATCGCACAGCACACAACTTTCTCTTACCTTCGGTAAAACGAAAGTTGTATTCTGTGCTTGTCACACCAGATTTTTGTGTCAAGAATATTTTAGTTTCCATCTATATATTAAAATTCATGGTGTAAAATTTATAAACATTGGAAAATAATTATATTTTGTTACCATGGCAACCATTTTCTCTTTTACTTTCTCGTATAGAGAAAGTTATGTAATCGTAAAAAAATTCGACTTCGAGATTTTGATGTTTCTCCACGTTTTAGACCTCCCTGAGTCCAAAAAAACCATTTTTAGGCATTATGTCTTGTGTGTGTGTGTGTGTGTGTGTGTGAACACGATTGCTTAAAAACCAAAGCAGCTAGATCGATGAAATTTGGTATATGCTCCTTACACTAAAATTGTAGATTTCTATCAACTTTTGGAGTAAATACGTCACTTGGAAGTAGTACTTTACTTAAAAGTTTTTCAAAAAATTTTGAAATTTTCAATTTTTTTGTTATATTATAATAAAATACTCTATTTTTAAAAAGTTTTTATTCTTTGACATTTTTCGAAAACTAAATAGTTTTTGAAATAATCAAAGAAGAAATGAAAATATTCGTTAATTTTTTGATAAAAAATCAAAACAAAATCATACAGGTGTCATTAAAAAAAAGGGTAAATATAAACAAATTCATTTGTTTCACAAATTCATTTGTTTCACAAATTCATTTGTTTATATTTACCCTTTTTTTAATGACACCTGTATGATTTTGTTTTGATTTTTTATCAAAATTAACGAAAATTTTCTATTTCTTCTTTGATTATTTCAAAAACTATTTAGTTTTCGAAAAATGTCAAAGAATAAAAACTTTTTTAAAATAGAGTATTTTATTATAATATAACAAAAAAATTGAAAATTTCAAAATTTTTGAAAAAACTTTTGAAGTAAAGTACTACTTCCAAGTGACGTATTTACTCCAAAAGTTGATAGAAATCTACAATTTTAGGTGTAAGGAGCATA
The DNA here is from genome assembly GCA_023213315.1 of Euborellia annulipes. NCBI lineage: Eukaryota > Metazoa > Arthropoda > Insecta > Dermaptera > Anisolabididae > Euborellia > Euborellia annulipes. The sequence goes on from JAKCPI010004577.1 coordinate 9,273, forward strand.
TACCAAATTTCATCGATCTAGCTGCTTTGGTTTTTTAGCAATCGTGTTCACACACACCCAGACGTAATTCCAAAAGAATATACGAGAAAGTCTCGGGGAAGTCAATCCCCATATTTTCCTATGAAGTACAGGAGTAAAGTGTACTTAAAACAATTTTAAGAGCAAAATGAGAATATACATTTTAAAGAGCCTCTAAAAAATAATTGATTTTGGAATTTTAATCAAAATCGTTATTGAGAATTTTGAGAAAATCGAAAAAAAAACTGTAAAATTACATCAATAAAGTACTAGTACTTTTTGGTCGATTTTGTTCAAAAGCTTCGTGTCACGACCCAGGAGGGTATCTAACTTAAATCTAAAATTTCAACTTCCTAGCCCTTTCTGTTCTTGAGATATTTTGTTCACAGACACACAAACACACAGACAAACAGACCATGTCGCGAAAACCACTTTTTTTGGATTCAGGAGACCTCAAAAACGTGTATATCCATCAAAATCTCGACATCGAATTTTTGACATGAAACCATTACTTTCTCTCTATATATATTTAACATATATAGAGGTAAGAGAAAGTAAAAAGATTGGGGGTTTGTATTGTATATAACTGTTTTGCACAGATTTAACATATTCTTGTTCTCCGTGTTAATTATCAAGCAAATGCCTGATGAATAAATGGTTTTCTCTTGATATGCTCGGAGAAGTTTTCAAGTCGGAGAGAGAGAGATACTAGGTACGCACAACTTGCGCTGTATCAACCCCTATCTGGGGTAATGACTGAGGGAGGGAGGCGGTTTTGGCTCTCTCTCTCGTTTCCCATTAGTAAATGTCGAGGAGAGATATATTTTTTTGCCAATTTGAAAACAACTAGTTTACTCGCAAACAAAATAAGCATACTAAATTCAAATTTGAATACTTTTAAATGCAAACATTGCCAATTAAGTTTAATTCAATGGCTGGATGGGTGTTCATTTATTAACTGCTTTTGTAATT